>BQNB010121311.1:0-20481 GCA_026074375.1 Tanacetum coccineum
AGGGGGAAGTAGTGTATACTACTTCACGTAGAATGGTTTGTGAAGTATTCTGCAAACGTGAGAAGAACAGATGTTGATTTCTCGCATGCACCCCTGAACGAATTTTCACCAAGCCCTAATGACAAGAAGCAGTGGTCGTGAGTGTAGTTTGACTTTTACAAAATTCCGCTGTGCACTTTGATAACAAGTAGAAGATTATTCAAGCTCCACCAATGTTTCAGAATCTGCTCAAGATAGGGATGTTGGTTTGGGGGGAAGTTGATTCAGAAACTTCGATAAAAAGGAGTCTATGAAGAAAGCTTTTCAAGACATGCTGCATGGATTAGGGGGAAGTTAATCCAGTTCATGCATACTACAATGGTTCCTGTACAAGTAAAGACAATGAAGATCCAAGCTGGAGTACAAGTTTCAAGACCAGGAGAACTTCGAAGACATCTTCAGCTTTGGAAGCGCTTTGGAAGACGTTATTTATGTTGTATTTGTACAAGATAGGAACATTGTAAGTAATTCCATATGTCCACATATTGGGGGAAGATTGTTAGCCTTAAAATATGGTGACATATCGGAATTACATTAGTTTTCATTAGGCAAGAACTACAGGGACTATAACTGTTAAGATAGTATAGTGTCCCTTGTCTTGACCTATATATACCCCCTCCATACTTCCATGGAGGGGTGAGGATTCATTTTGTAAAAAGAGTGTGTGTTCTTGTTTCTCTCTCTAGACACACACCTCTTCCTATCTTTTTCCTTTCTCTCTAATAATATGGCTAAACATTTGTTCAATCCTCCCCGACCTCCGGATCTTTCTTGTGTAGCTAGTGATTTCTTAATATAACAGGATCAAATGAGGAATACTTTAATGGACTTTTTGCAAACCTTTTGGGTTAAGGTTCTTAGGCTAACGAACCCAATAAGCCCAAATGAGCTCACCCAAGCTTATTAATAAGCCAAACAATTTCTTATAACTAAAATAAGCTTAATGAGAGCTCATGTGCCTTTGAAAACTCAATTGGACCTTTAGATTTCTTATTGGACATTAACGAGTCCAATATAGCCCAATAAGCCAAAATAAGCTCATCCGAGCTTATTTATAAGCTGACCCAGCTTATATGGCTTATTGGAGTCCATTAAAACCAAATTCCACTTGCTAGAACTAAATTAGACTTAAAATGAGACTTTTTCAAGTTAAGGGACTAAAAGTGCAAACTTGTAAACTTGGGGGTTAAAACTTTCAAAACTGTTTTCTATAAATTCTAAGGGCTATTTCTGAAACTTAAGGGGCTGTTTAAAAGGTATAAGGACCAGAAGTGTAATTTTTTAAAGATTGAAGGACTAAAGGTGTGCATATAGAAACTTAAGGGTTTAAAATGTAAATATTATGTATTTCATAAACACAGGGACTGATTTGATAATTATAAAAAACCTAAGGGTATTTTATAAACGATAGTGATTTTATTAAACACTTAACAAATCGGACGAATTATAATATTATCGGATATTATACAAGTTAGAACACGACTTAATAAATATGAATATTTATTAATAACGTTTATACATATACGAGAACGTGTGTAACCGTATGTTTTCCCAAGAGCCATCAAGTAAATACAAATACAATAAACATGTGCACCACCACACAAGTGATAACAGTATATAAACTAGCAAGCAATTGTAGTTTATACATTAAGTCTTTAGCCTAAACTTGTAGACTAAGACTGGCCGTATTTACTTAGGTATTTGACGGTGTGATTCATTGGCCATTTTGGGATATATTTATCATTTTCAAAGG
The DNA here is from genome assembly GCA_026074375.1 of Tanacetum coccineum. NCBI lineage: Eukaryota > Viridiplantae > Streptophyta > Magnoliopsida > Asterales > Asteraceae > Tanacetum > Tanacetum coccineum. The sequence continues at coordinate 1,793 of BQNB010121311.1, forward strand.
ACTATTTATTAAGGTAAGTTCATAGCCCCATGTTTTCACAATTATTTTTAAATGATTTACATCTCTAGGGTGAGAACATGCTTTGTTTTACAAATTGGACGCAATGTACACTTTATAACAATGATTACGTGTTTTGCCTAAGTATGCGATAAACCACTGACCCTTTATCTGAACGATCAATTACTAGATTGTGAGCGCGAATGTTATAAATAGATCAAATTGGAATTGACATATCCCAGATTGGGGTGAGTAGCGCTCACTGTCCGGGTTTTGCAGACAACAAAACGTATACCATGTCGAGATTTGGGATGTTGCGGTTTATAAACATCATTCACGGGCAAATATTGGCAATTTATTGCATTCATACATGTCGAGCTTCAGTGTCATGAGCTTAGGAAAACAAATTTACTTTATATGTTTGCATTCTAGTTGCTAAGCAACACTTGGAAATCATGCGGTCCTACTATTGATTTACATAAACCTATGAATTCACCAACTTTATGTTGACGTTTTAAGCATGTTTTTCTCAGGTCAATAAGGCACGAGGTGCTCAGATACATTGGGGGTCACTCTTTAGAAAGAGCCAATACTAAAGATTTGGGTCGTATTACATTTTGGGAACATTTGTTATAAACCGAAATCTTTACTTATATTGTCGAACAATTTGAAGCCATGAGCTTATGTAATGAACAAGTATTTTGTTAATCCAATGTATCTTTTTAAAATGACACGTTTAGTGGTCGTTCTCATATCTTGTGCTATTGATCTATGAAGTAACGCCTTCGGATATTCATCATTCTGTTGCTACCCAGATTTAGGGGTGTTACAGATTGGTATCAGAGCCAGGTTTATAGAGAACCATGTCAAAAGTTTTTGTCTGGATTATAACCATTTTCAAACACTTTATTCACAAACGGGGTTTGCACGGGACATACATACATTACTTGTTTGCATCTAATATATGTGCTTACATGACATACACTATTTTAGCATTAGTAGTTTACTAAGTGCTCACATGATTGATATACGCGTATATAAATTATACTACGTATATTACTATAAGAGTCTTATAAGTAATACTTATATAAGTTATTTTTGCTTTTTGCAGTAGTCATGTCTTCTACATCATCCGCTGTTACCTACACTTCCGTCTACACCGATTCCGAGCCAGGCAGGGTCTTTTGGGGAGCCGATGAGGAGATATCTAACGGAGGTTCTCCATGAGTCATCGTGTACGGATACGATGGACTCCCTATGCAGCCAGTAGCCCCACCATCACTGGATTATATACCAGGCCCAGAGGATCCACAGACATCGCCAGTACCACAGGATGAGGATGAGCGTGAGCCTATGTTCATACAACCACAGGATCCTGACTACGTGCCAGAGCCTATGTACCCTGAGTATATACCATTGGAGGATGAGCATGTGTTCCCGGTTGAGGAGCAGCCATTACCTCTTGTTGACTCACCTACTGCTGAGTCATCAGGGTATGTTACTGAGTCGGATCCCGAGGAGGATCCAGAGGAGATGAGGATGATGAGACAGAGGATGGTCCGGTTGACTATCCTATGGATAAGGGAGATGATGGAGATGATGATTACGGCGATTCATCTTTGGATTGCGCCGATGATGAGGATGAGGAGGAGGAGGACGAGGAGGAGGAGGAGGAGAACCTAGCTCTAACCGACTCTGCTGTTGTTGTACCTACTGTTGAGCCCGTTTCTCCACCTGAGGGAACAGAGCCTGTTATACCACCATCCTCCACTAACATTTATACCACTGGAGCTAGGATTACTGTCCTGCTTCAGGCTTCCATATCCCTTCCACTAGAGGCAGAGGTTGAGAGACTTTTAGCCATGCCTACTCCACCACCATCACCACTTACCTCACTGTCACCACCCTCTGCAGGGAAGCGCCTTGCTAGGTGCACAGACCCATCTGCACATTTATCACCACCACCTGTGCCATCACCATTACTACCATCATCTGGGTGTCCAACCCAAATCCAGACACTCAAGATAGCCTCCACTCAGGCCCTGATTGACGCGGTTACTGCCGCATTACCATCACCTCCACTATTACCACTACCACTATCTCTATACATACCACCACCTGTTGACCGTAGGGATGATGTCCCCGAGTATGAACAGCCACCTCGCAAGAGGTCATGCTTGTTTGCTCTAGGCTCCAGGTATGAGGTCGGGGAGAGTTCTACTGCTAGACCTACCGGAGGTCGATGGGTAGACTATGGGTTTGTCAACACCTTAGATGCTGAAGAGAGACGACGAGGGAGTAGAGAGGTTGGGTATGGTATTAGGAATACTTGGGTGGATCCGGCAGAGACAATTCCTGAGATAGCACCTATGACCGTAGGAGAGGTCAATACTAGGGTTACAAAGCTTGCTGAGCTCCATGAGCATGATACACAAGACTTATATGCTCTACTAGAGGATGCTCAGGATAGTAGGACTCGCATATCACAGCGGGTCGACATGGACTTGCAGTGGGTCGACTTACTTATGGGGGATAGGATGACTCTCCAAGAGACAATATGGATTGTGGAGGAGGAGTCCTGTGGTATATCCTATATCATAACATGGGGTCGATTCTTGGATTTGGCTAGTTTCTAGAGAGAGAAACACTTGAGAGAGTTTTCTAGAGAGAGAAAAAGTGTTTCTATGAAATGAAAAGAAATGACTAGCTTACCTCTTCCAAAGTTGGAAGAGGCTTATATAGTACTTACAATATACCGGGTATTAGTACCCGACTTAAAACCGAAAATCGTACTATTAACTATTAAACTACGAGCTATAATAAACAGTAAAATACACGGGGTGACCGAGTCTTTTTCTAATATCTAACAGTCTCCCCCTAAGGGAGGTCACCCCTAAAAATACCAAACTTATCACATCATCTTTAGCTCGTAACATTTTGAATCTTGTACATTTGGGATAGTGAACTTTTGATCATCTACGTCTTTGTCCTTTGACTGTGGATCTTGAGCTTTCTTTGAGATCATCGCCAAACATTAATCTTACATCATCTTGTAATGGACTCCCCATCTTCAGCACATTAAGAAATACATGACATCAGAGATTGCGGAAAGCTTTGACACCTTTATGAGTCTTTCATAACATCATACCAAGTGAAGGTCTGTCTGAGCATTCGGTTATTTACTTGACATCATCATGGGTACTGGAGATTACCACCTCACACCATCTCCATCATTAAGATATCCTGTAATGAAACAGTAGCAATAAAGAGAAAATTGAATTGAAAAAGACGTCAAGAGGATATCTTATGAAATGAATTTTGTAACACTTCGGAGTTTGAACTGTTTGTCAATGATCAATAACGCGTCCAATTCTTATACTAGAAACAATTTTGATTCACATAGAATCGCATAAAAAAAAAAAAAAAAAAAAAAAAAAAAAAAAAAAAAAAAAAAAATTTTTCTTTCCATTGACACAAGTTTGATTCTTGTAGTATCGCACAAGTCACCTACCAGAGCTTGTTTGATGTGACTCAAGCATTATTTCCATCTTCATTGTGAAAAACCATCGTTCCACTCGGATGTGTCTGCAAATATCACAAGGATAATGCGTATGACTCTTAGGATAGACTTTTTTCCACAGTGTGTGAAAGACAAAGAATTGGATAAGTGTCCCTAACGAGATTAATTGACGAACTCTTGGCACTAGACTCAATAGAGCGTTTAGTTCTAGTAAACGAGGCTTATAGCAGACAGCCCCTGTTCAAATATCAACTACTCGGAGGAAGAAAAAGTCAATAGATAACGTGTTTAGTCTCCGTGAGAAATGAAACAGAAATCTTTTGAGAGATTCTGAGTGGCTAGGGAGGGTTGTGCATTGCATCACTGGGTCTATCGAGAACGATCTTCAATCCATCATCAACTTAGTAATCTGGCAGCATATGTATTACTCGCTTTCTGCCTAAGTGAATGGAGGTCACTTTCTTTACACCCTTTACTTTACAATTCTTTTTAAATTCCTTCAACCCCTTCAGTGCTTACCGAGCTTCATGACTAGAAACCTTGTTGGGCTTATTCCATTACCTACTTCCCATCTCATTCGCACTTTCTTATCTCGCATTTACTCCTTTTACAGTCATACCTAAGGACTTCCACACTAACTAGTGGATTATCCACTGGGTAGAACCCTCCGGTTATGCGGATCATTGGGAATAGTAAGCCTAACCTTACGCTAACCTTATAATCCATTAAGTCAATTGCATGGTCGGTCTTTTGGTACAGTTCTCCTTTCCATAAAACCAATTGAAAATTCAATTAAGGTACTTATGATATAAATATCAAAGCGTTTAGTACCTCGATTGTTTTTGACATTTTTTCAGAAATGCTCCCCCTCAAAATGTGCTTCGGTATTCGAAATTGTTTCCACGTGGCAAGGTATATGATCATAATAATCACAGTTCATTATTATACACATATTTTAATCACATTTCTTCCCCTTATCCAAAAATTTTAAACCCTTTGCATTTTGGGATATCAAATTATTTAAATATTTATAAAATTTGGGAGAAAAGTGTGGCCTTAATTCGCAGTCGTGAAAGGAACATATAACTGCTCCCCCTCAATCGTTAAGGGATATAAATTACTCCTACACTTAATCATCAAAAGATTAACTACTTACTAATGTACAAGGTATATTATTCACAATAAGAAATAAAAATTGACCTTTTGATTGTAACGACGATGTCGTCACGTTGTTCTGTTGATCAGCCTGTAGTCAATATCTCTTATTCTTCCTCCAACAAAGCTTTCTAGACCTTGATATATCCATCTGATCTAAGACTTTTCCTCTGATTGCAGTGATGAAGTCTTGCTTCATCGCTGTCATCCTCAGACCACTTCCTAGTCTCCATGCCACATATTGTACTCGTACTTATGAAAGAGCGTTTAAACCATTTAGTCCCAGCTAGTTCCATGAATCTTGTCAACGTCCATCACTAAACTTGTGTACTCATTCAGCCCTCAATCACTTTCTTTGATCTATCTGTCTATTGTAGACACGCTCTTGCTTAGGGACAATCGTATAATCTTCATTGGAAGTAATAACTGCTGCATCCAATTTAGACCGTTTTCAAGGATGATCGTTTGTTTGATAACTTTCAATCTCGAGATGCAAGTCTCCACACGATTCCTGATTACCAGGTTTCATATCCACATGTTGACTGCCGTGTTAAGACTAGTGCTTGTTTGTCTTTGGCAATGGTTTAGCTTTTTCTTGAATGTTGAGTAGGAACCAGATCTTTCAAAATCATTTGGGATACGACTAATGAAATCCCTTATGAGATCTAGTACTCCTTGTAAACAGCTCGGCTAGAATTATCTCAACTAGGTAGTTGTATCCGTATTTTTCGAACACCTTAACACTGATCACACTGAGAATTCGCATCTGCAATCTGACTACTTCACGATCAGAGGGCTCACTGTGTTTGTTGATGTAGAATTCCTTTCTTCTAAACCACCAGTGAGTGATGCTAAGACCGCACTGATAGTCATATATCGTGTTCACTTTCAACCCATAAAGATGGAACTAATTCTTCAATCCAAAGTCTAAGGATAACGAGCGTCTTTGATTCTTGATATGGATAAGGCAATTTTTCGCTCTTTGTCACTTGTCAGAAGATAATCCAGATCCTTATTGAAGAAGAATTGTGGTTGAATAGTTACCTGACCTGGTGGTCCTCCTAAGGGCAGTGGTTCATATATATTTCGCAGAATTTGATGACCCTCAGGATTATCCAAATCAACCTTATTTGTCAGCAGCTTATGGCATTCATCCATCTGATATTGAAGAAGACGATGTTCTTAAGAAAGGCTTTAAACAATGGTTGAAGCTGAACCTCTAAATCAGCTTTGCATAGCTTCTTCTTCCTGTTTTGTCTGCAGAACCATTTGATGAATGACCCAATATCATACGTCTTCCTTTGAAGCTTGTTCTCCGCAGGAACTTTATACGTTGTGGCGTATGTATTTGCCCAGTTATTCTACTGGTGTCGGGAATCCTTCGGGAAAACTCCTTCTGGGTTCAGGTGAACATTCTCACGCCTCTGTAATTTCTTAAAACCACGTAGTGGTCGACACCTTGGGAATGTGAGCGTTATCGGTGTCCTCCAGATCTGAGACGTGCCCTTCATCCTGCATTGGAATGTCATTCTGAGGATTGTTCAAAAGTACAGATTCGGTATCATATCTGGGCATCGAAGATACAACAACACCATCACATGAGTCAGTGGACTGCCATCCAGTTAGTGTATACCGGATGATTTTGAAGCAATGCATTAGACTCTCCCTCCCGTGGTTTCTTCGAACTTTGCTCATCATCTTTTGTAGGAGGTTGAGCTGAACCAGAAGCACCTGAATCGTGTCTTCTCCTCTTTGCTGACTTACCCTGGTTTGATCCAGCTGAAGGGCCTTCATCATCATCATCGTCTTCATCATCATCACTATCATGCTTTCTCTTGTAGATCTTGAAACCTTGTCTCAATTCTTAACCATTGGCTCTTCATCTGCTACAAAGCTTCCATAAGTTCATGGTATAAGATGTAGTTGGCAGTAATTCTGTTTGCAGACTGTGATCATATTCTGTGTTTGAAGAGAACACTCTTTATCAAATTATTTCAAGATCAACTTTATCAGTTGACTGATGGAGTAAGTTAATCTTGTTTTTCTCCCTCACCTAGTTCTTTTGGTTCTAAATCTCCATCGTGACTTTTTCAGATTCTTGATTCCTTGACAGATCTCCCTAGGCCAGCAACACAGAGTATTTCTCGATTAATTCTGCATTTGTAGTCGTTCAGAATCTTAAGGAAAAGCATCATCTAGTTTTGTTCCCTAGATATTTATCACACCGTAGAACTTGGGATTTGATTGAAAGCCGAAACTTCAGCCGAGGGATCAGTATTTTACTCATGACATCTCTTGCTCCAATCTTGCCACTCTTAGCTGAAGGGCGATGAATGGAGTGATCTCTGGGAGAGATGTGGTGATTGTTGTAGCTTCTGTGTTGATTGGAGGAGTGACCAGAGAAGACGCTAGTATATGAGACATCTGTGTAGATCATCATTGAAAGAGTTGACAGTACTGTCAGATGACTTGGACAAGTATGGTGGAAATCAGACACCTCTCTAACTTTAGATATCCACCTGATCATCTTCGGTTGGTTTGTCATAAAAAATTAATCCCAAAGTTTATAAGTGTCATCAAGATTTTTTCATGGAAGACAAGAACCAAATGACTTTCTGGATATCTTCGATGACACGATCCGTTGTTATGAGCTTCAGGTTTTCATGAACCTTTAGGTAGGCTGTAGCGAGGAATTCATCATCCATGTGCTCAGGGTTTGGTCCAGCAAGAGACACATGTAATTTTCCAGAGTCTGATCCAGTCTGGTCTTCTTTCATGGGCTCAGGGTCTGGTCCAGCCAGAGCCTCATGTAATTTTCCAGAGTCTGATCCAGTCTGGTCTTCTTTCATGGGCTCAGGGTCTGGTCCAGCCAGAGCCTCATGTGCTATTTTAGGGTCTGATACAGGAATGCTTACTCCTGATGTTACTGTAGACGTGTCTACTTCACCTTGATCTTTGTCACCTTTAGGAGCAACGACTTCTGTTTCACTTTCAGTTCGTTCTGAATTAGACGTTGATGAAGATTCATGGATCACTTTCTCTGATGTGTCATCTTCAGGTTGAGAAGAGGGTCTAGTTGCGAATCATAGGAGTTTTGATCACGCATACAAGGATAAACAGATCAGTAGTTCTTTTCTTCTTTTGACAGATCAGATCAGGAATGACTACTTTGTCATCGGTTAACAACTCCATTATCCTCAGCCCACTACTTTCATGCAAGTTTAGGAGTTGTTCTGATATTGGATCCCCTGATCGTTACTCCTCCAACAGGTGCCCGACCTTGTGGCAGAAACGGGGCGCGGGGGGGGGGGGGGGGGGGGCTGGATCCAAGCTAAGCTTAATAGCTCGTTCCATGTCAGCATCATCACCTTTCTCCTTCTCCCTTTTCTTGATGTGCTTCCAAACTCATCTTCTTAGCCAGTTCGAGATCAGGATCATCACCTTCTTCTTGAGGAATAGATTCTTGTTGAGCTTCATATCTTCTCAACAATGTTGGAAAGTAGGCTTTCCCTTTCTAACTTTCTGTGGAAGCTTATGCTTGGAAGGTTTCTTTGTCGGAGCAGGAGCTGGCTTGGATTGTTTGACTGGTGTAGTGGTTGTGGGCTTTTTGGGTGTAGCATGCTTTGTTGCAGGTTGCACGCTTGCACTTTCTTGAGGGGTTTTCTTTGTATTCTCAGCAACCATTTCCAGATACTTGGGATAATACGAGGATTGTTGAATGGCTTCAGTAATCAGGGGATCGGGAATTGCCATTCCAAACACTTCAACAGTCTCACCTTTTGGGACAAACTTGAGATTTCCTAATATAAAATCATCTCCAGTATGATGAACAGCAGAATCAGGACGTCGATGGATGTTGTTATTGCTTGCCAAGTAGTAGATTATCACCTTGGAAAACCGTCCATAAGGAATGAGGAGAGGAGTTACTTTCTTCTTTGGGTCCTTCAGACTGGCTTTGTGACTTGCTTTGTGTGAGAAAAATGTCTGGATCCCTTGAGTAAACTCTTCCCATAACAGCTCTGCATGATCAACATTAGTTTGAGTGACGATTCCCCACAGCATTTGCAGAACTGGGTGTCTGGGTTTGTCACTGCCAGAAGTCTTTCCTGTCAAGCACTGGTTGATTAAGGTTAGAATTGCTCTCCATGGTTGATACACATAATTCACCCGTATATTGGAGACAATTTCTACAGGTTCAGGATACCCCAGCTCATTAACAAAATCAATCACAGTGTTACCAGACGGAGGTAACTCAAACGGTTGAGCTGGGATGACAGGAGTAATTGCTAATGCCTTTCTGAGAAGATCAGCACTTAGATCGAACCATTGTTCATCAACTTGACAACTATAAACCCCAGTCTTCTCGTTATATTTCATTGTGTTCCAGAACTGTTGCAGGTAGATAGCAGGAACATTTGCTGAGGCAGTGAATGCTTGGAAGAAGTTGGTATTACTCAGGATGTCCACTGATATCTGAAAGATGGGGTTCTTTTGAATCTTTTGTGCATTGAAAAGAAGGTTGCTTTTCCCGATTGTTAACCACTGAGAGCGAGGTACAATCTGCTCATCTGTTCTTGTAGGAGGTTGAGTGGGAACATTTTGTTCTGCCATCGTATTCTGCAAAAGAGTATTTAACAAAGAAGACAAACATTGCAGAGAAACGATGTCAGAGAGAACTTTAGCATTGATTAAAGTCATGTCATTCTTAGAAAAGCAACTGGGTCATTCGAAGGGGCCTTGATAGATTATTGGGCTTAATGGGCCAAAATAAGAAACTTAGCCCAAACCGCCGCCAGGCAGATTGCCAACTCGCCGTTAGGAGAATCGAGCAAACCGCCGCGAGAAAGGCACTAAACCGCCATGAATAACATTTGAAAAAGGGCGGGTTGAGTATTTTAATATATAAAAGTATTCGACCAAACCGCCGAGAGACGGCGGTTTACCTGTTGGAATAAAATAATAAAAAATTATGGCAACCCGCTGTTAGTCAACCCGCTGTGAATCAACCCGCCGTTAGGCAACTCGCTGTTAATCAACCCGCCGTTAGGCAACTCGCTGTTAATCAACCCGCCGTTAGGCAACTCGCTGTTAATCAACCCGCCGTTAGGCAACTCGCTGTTAATCAACCCGCCATATGAACCAGCGGGTTGAGTAAGTTATTAAAGAATAATAAAATAACCAACTCGCCACCTAGAAACATAAGCAACTCGCCATTCGGACAGATTTCTTACAATTCAAACCACGCACCTCCTTTGTCAAAACTAATCACATCCTAAGGCATTCCTAGGCTATCCTACGCATAAGACACTCATTACTACCATCCTTTCCATCACACACATCGACTTTTACTTTCTAAAAGTCAACCCGCCATTAAGAAACATGGGCAAATCATTCATTATTGTTTGAGATAGAAATCCACACATCAAAACTTATTAATATATACCTTATGAACAATTCCCAGCAACTAAATCACACCTTACAACACTACATTGGCATTTTCATCTAAAACGACCCTAGATCTATTTTTTCTACACCTTTTAATGTGTTTTCATTCGATTCCATTGATATACACACAGAATAAATGATATAGATTAAGGTTTGATAATTACCTTTGCAAGAAACACTTGAAATCAGCGATTTGAGGCTTTGTTCTTGGCGGCGAGTTGCGAGAGAGTGTTTGTGTGTGTTTTAGCTTTGACTGGATTTCGATGGGTTTGACCAAACACCAACTCGCCGCCCCTTTTATATCCTAAGTTAGAAAGTTGGCAGAATCAGTCCCTTAGGTTTCCATCTTCTTTTAATTTTTGTTTTAAGTATTTCTAAGGCTTTTCTAAGTTTAGGCAATTGACCAATTTAGTCCTATGTTACTAAGTAGGAAACAAAGAGCAATGCTTTTTTAAACCCTAATCCTTTACACAATAGATAACTTTGGACCGTTGTGTTAAAATTAATTAACTCACCTTAAAATATTAATCATTAGAATACTGACTGCTGGATTCACACCGTAAATTATATAAGATACTATAAAATATAAATATATATCTAGGTGTTAAAAAACAAACAGATCAATGAACCGAGATGTAGTATAGGAGCTTTCCGGGTTCGTTTATCCCACAACGAGGCTTGAATGGTAATTCGATACGATCGAAGATTTGAGTATGATGGAAGGAATTGGTTTGGAAGTTGAAAAGTCAAATTAGATAATAACGGACTAAAAGTTTAAGGATAAACCTAGAAATTACGAAATTAAACTAGCAAAAACGAGGAGCCCGAATCCCGAACAAAGGGGGAACGAAAATCTTTAAAAATAACCTACGAAGAAATTTTGCTTCTAAACTACTCTAGGGATCACATAACGAAGCAATGGAAAAAAGGACTAGACCGAAACGGAGTTCGGTGTGACCAAAAAACGGATATGTCAAAACAAATTCCCGTACCCGGACCCGTTCTTTAAACGACAAAAATTTGTAAAAATGACCCTACGAAAAATTTTATATTTTTCCTACAAACTAGATGATAAAAGAAAATTTTCTAAAAAAGCAAAATATTTTTTTGATAATTTTTGATTTTTATGAATTTTAACACAACTTTTTTAACTAAATTAAATTATAAAAATATTAAATATTACGAAAAATTCTGAAAAATTTTTCTAAAACTTATAGAAACCTTGACAGGGCCTAGAAAAAATAAGAGACAAATAAATAGTCAACCAAATAAGCCCGAAAATTAAGCTTATTCAGCTTATAGCTTACTCAAGCTCAAACCCCTTTAAATAAATTGGGCCCTTGAGTCTTTAACGAAAAAGACCCAAGGGCCGCCAGTGGTTAAGTGTGTGTGTTAAAGGGGTTTGTATGCTTGGTCCCGGTTCGAGTTCTGCTCACCGGGCCAAGTGTCGTTCCCTCTTTTTTGTTTTCGCAAAACTCTAGGGTAGAAAATGTACAAAAGTAAGTGAAAGGTAGGGGGCAAATTAGTGTTAATTTTACACTATAGTGCAAACGTGTACCCTTGGACTTTAAGAAAGTACAACCAACCCTTCGTCTAGCTTATTTTTTTTTGACTTATTAAATAAGATTCAGCAAAAAACTTAATAAACCTACAAACTTATTAAGGGCTTATATTAAACAACTTTTAAACATATGCACTTTTCACTTTTATCAACAAGAATAAGCTTAAAAATAAGCTTAAAGTTGACAGCAAGCTTAAGAGGCTTTTAACTAAAATTGCTTATGTCTTTTTTGGGCTTGGGTCGTATAAGCTTAGGATTTGGGCTGAATAGGTTACAAGGGTCTAACTAAACTAAAATAAGCTATAAAAGGCAAAGAGCTATAACAAAATAAGCTGTTACAGTTATTCTTGACAGAAACAAAAATTAGGCTTAAACTACAATTTACTAAGTTATGGGACAATAAGCTTTGAAAAAGGGTAAGCAAAACCTAACAAAGAACTAAATGATCTAAATAGTTATGGGAATACACAAAAGAGCTTTGTTACATAAGCTAAATAGTCCACAAAAGGAAAATAAGCAACCCTTTCACCTAAGTTAAGCTGTGACAGATCAAGGGAGCTGTTTGGGGTTAAGGAATAAGCCACTAATAAGCTCACTTCAAAGTTGAAAACTTTGAGGCTTATCTAGAGCTTATAAACCTCTTAGAATAAGCAAGAGATTGGGCTTTAAACCTCTTAAAGGCAAAGAAAAATTAAGCCTATTGTCTCCCCTTTGCACCAGGGGGAGCTTTAAGGCTAATTTTCACGGCTTATTTGACAGCTTATTTTAAGCTGTAAATATGCTCTAACTCAAAATAAGCTATAACAGATGGTGGTCCCTTAGCTTTTGGACTTTTGCCACCAAAATTTTACCTTTAAAATTCATTTTAGACTTGCTGATTTTTGATGGGAAAGGGGCTTTGGGTTTTTAGAAACTGTGACCAAAATGGCTTGGTGGTTTTTTGACTCACAAAGTCAAAAGACAAGGTGTTTAGACAGCTTGAAATAAACACAAAGATGCACTTCTTTTGAACCTCAAACTCACAATTCAAGTGCTTATGGAAATAAGCACTTGTATTAACTTGAAAGTTTCACAGTTAACACAAGGGTTTACAAAAACCTTAAAAAACAATTTTCAAACTAAAAGGGCCTAGAAAACAGCTTAAATGAAGCTTAAATCTTAAGCTTAACCTACCCTAATGACCTTAACCCATGCCAAAATCATTTTTTGACCCGTTTTGGCCTTGTGCCAAACACCCCTTTAAGTAAAAGCTGTCAAAGCTAAGTGACTTAAAATCTATTTTTAAAGCTTAAACTGACAAAACCTTATATCTACTCCATTTTATACTAACCTATTTTAACTACTTAAACACTAAAAGTCCTAGCTTATTAAGAAAAATAAGCTAGTTTCTCAGCTAGCTTATTACACTAACTTGGCAGTTTTGAGTTATAAACTAAGATTGCACACATCTTTTCAATGAAAACTTAAAACATATAAATGACAGGTCTAAACAAATGAGTTTGCAGAGATTAAAAGCAAATAAGCTAATGTCTTGAGCTAAAAATTAAGCTAAGTAAAAATTGAGAAATGAAACCTTGATATTTGTAGTCTCAGTCACAAGCCACTCTTGTAGAGTGAGTGGCTTAAAAACATTCCTAATGGCTCCTTAGCCTCTAAACCTGAGCTTAAAAGCTCAATAAGCCCTTTTTTAGCTTATTACTCCTTAAGCTTCCAAAGTGCATCCAAATGGTCAATTATGAACTAAAATGGACAGAAAACAGTATGTAAGAGCTTTTTAACAAGTTTTAAACTGAATTTGAGCTTATTAATCAAGAATAAGCTCAAATGAGCTTATTGAGAGCTTATTGAGTAAAAAATAGCTTAATTTTCATTAAATACTTAGAATTACAAGTGCATAAAGAGAGTTAATTTAAAAAAACACTTTAAACTTTAAAAATTACACTGAAAACTACTTAAAAACTAACTAACTAGCCATAATGGCTTTACAAAGCTTTTTATAGAAAAAACTAGGCTAGAGTCTTGCTTTCTTCTCTCTTGCTGTTGTGCTTGTTTGTAGACACACAAGAGGGTTGTGTTTGTTGTGTGAGGGGTTCACAGCCTTTAATCTTGGCCCTTCAATCCTTCTTGGGTCATCTTGGTCGTCGAAATGAGCTTAGGGAGTTGTGAGATTGCCAAGTTGGCAATCTTACAGCTGGGAAGGTTATTGCCCATGGGGTTGGTTGAGTTTATAGGATAAAAGAAGCTTGGAAACCTGTGAGTACGTGGGGAGTTGAAATGCGGGGAAAATTGATGTTGTTATCGTATGGTTGGGGATGACAGAGTAAGGGTTTGTAGAATTTGGTGGTTTGGTCTTGATGGTTATATGGTTTATTGCAACAGTCGGCCTTGTGTTATTTAACTTTCTGTTGTGCTTGTTTGTAGACACACCCCCCCTACAAAAAAAAAGGAGGGTGTGTTTGTTGTCGTGAGGGTTCAAGCTTTAATCTTGGCCCTTCAATCCTTCTTGGGTCATCTTGGTCGTCGAAATGAGCTTAGGGAGTTGTGAGATTGCCAAGTTGGCAATCTTACAGCTGGGAAGGTTATTGTCCATGGGGTTGGTTGAGTTTATAGGATAAAAGAAGCTTGGAAACCTGTGAGTATGTGGGGAGTTGAAATGGCGGGAAAATTGAGTTTGTACGAAGGTTGGGGATGACAGAGTACGGGTTTGTAGAATTGGCAGGTTTGGTCCTTGATGGTTATATGGTTTATTGCACCCGTCGTCCTTGTGGTTATATAACTTTGGGGACTTGGCAAAACAAGTCCCCAAGAGTTATATATACTTTGCATGAACCGTCCTTGGTTTGTTATAACTTCAAGGACTTGACAGTTTTAGTCCTTGGAGTTATAACTTTGCTTCCATGGCAGTTTTGGCCCCTCTCTTTTCTTCTTTAAATATAAGTTTAGGGTTTTGGCAATTTTAACCCTCAAACTTATATTTCTTCACATGTTGACTTTTGGATTTGTCGGGGTTGACTTTGACTTTGACCAGTTGACTTTTCTGTTGACTTTTTGACTTGATTGACTTTTTGGCTTCGATTTGGCTTTGTCTTTCACAGTCTTTTCCATTCCGAGTCCGGTTTTGTCGTTTTGGCTTTGTTTTTCGTCCTTTTCTTAGTTATCCGTTCCTGCACAATACAATTAGCAAAACAAGCATATATTTGGCATTTTAAGTCCGTTTTTGGTTATTTTAGCTCGTTTTTAAAGGTAAAAGGTATGTGTAATTAAGCACATACCAAAATCCCCCATACTAAGGTATTGTCGTGTCCTCACGCAATGCTATGAAGTAAGCATTTACGAAAACTAAGAATCTCAATCTCCCTCGACTAATAACTTTGAAAAGTAGCAAAGTGTTCGTCAAGGGAAACTAAAGAATCAAAAGCTTCGACAAGTCCTGTTTTCACCACTTTTTATTCATACACTAACTATCCCTAATATTTTTGGATTTTTCTTTTTCTTTTCTCGACTACCTGTTTGACTTCCTTTATTACATTAACACTGGGATCATAGAATGAGAAACGACCATAGAATAATCTACGGATGTCCTGACGGATAAATTCATCGTCCCCGATTTTTCACTAGTTCCAAACCAAGCAATTAAACAAGATCATTTGTCAATATAAGTCTAAATGCTAAGCACTCATACTTATGACTTGTGAACTTTTAACTCCCAACATGAGTATATGATTTAAATGTGAATTGTGTTCTCATTTCCAACTCAACTCAAAGATAATTATGTTCATAGTCGTGATTCAGTGAATCTATGACTCAAAGCAACAACTTATTAGGCCCTTGTAACTTGATTTTAAAAGAATCGTGATCTGTAACTATAGAACTTTTTGCCACATCTTCATCATTATACTCATAAGTCTTAAAGCTAGGAATTGCGGTGCTTAGTTTGAACAACCTACTTAGGCTCGTCATAGTAGGATGTCACAACCATACGACCGGTGTTCTTAGTTTGAAAAACCCACCCGTTGCTAGGTTAGGGGGAATTCACAAAACACCTTCTTCTACTATGGTAAGGATAGTGTCCTTAGTTTGTACACTCACCTCGACCTCGCTTCCTGGTGAGATTATCATACACACCAAAACCTTCGAAGTAAAGTTGTCGTAGTTTGAACCTCCCACTTCGTTGTTAGCGGAGTGGGATATCACTACACATCTTTTTAACTTGCTCCATATAATTCAAATGTTTTTGCTTATTGGCTAAATTTCAATATTCTTGCATTTTTGCATTTCATAACTTCATTATGCTTCTTTGCATTTTAAACTTGTCGTATTATTAAGAATCAGAAAATCTCGTTTTAAAGTCAGGGTACTAATTGAATTTTTCTTAAAACATCGATTGACTTGTTGAAACTGAATTGGGTACGTATGATTAGGTGGATTAGAAGCTAATGGTGAGAAAAAGCAAAGTAACTCATATTAAGTTTTAGAAGAATCATTGCTTAGCACATAAACTTATATTTAACTTTATCACTTCTATGATTCCTTCACTTATTAAAATTCGAAGCAATTGAATTTGTTGAAAGCTTAGCCTACTTGGTAAGTTGAGGAAACTAGCTAGTGATCTCTTTTAACGCTATGACTATACCTTAAAATATATATAATATAATAAATATTCAAATATATGTAAGGATAGTTAAAGCAGAGTCAATGATACGATGAAGTAGTATTGAGTTTTCCGGTCGTAATATCCCCATACGTGGTGGATTGGTAAATCGATAAAAGTGTTTGTTTCTTTTGAAATCATTCTTTAACTTTGAGAAATGATGATAGTAAGACTCAATCGATTCCCCATCAGTAGAAGTAAACATTTCCCATTCATTAAACAACTTAGCCTTTTTCTCCTGAGCCCCAATATCAGAACCTTTCATCATTTGCTAAACACATAACCTAATTTCCTAAGTAGTTACACAACTATCTACAGCAGCATAGATATCTTCAGGAAGACCTAAGAGAATAGTCTGAATAGCTTGATCATCTGCCTCTATTTGCTTTACTTCTTTATCTGTAAGTTCATCATCAGTCTGCTTATGAAAGTTTCAGCAACAGGAACTTCACGGTCTGGATCACCTGGTTTAGGAACCATTCGTCTGACATATGGACCATGCAAAATGGAGTTGTAGATTAACTTTCCATTTGGTTTACTCTTTGCATAACAAAAAAGACGAGAAGACCATGGAACATAGTTGTCTTTGTTGAGCATAGGTGGATGGTTTTTGAAACTAGCATCATAAATGTCTTGTTGAGTCGACATTGCAAAATTGATGTGAAATGATATACTAGAATCATTTTAGTGATTAGTGATTATGAGTTGTAAAAAAATAAAATTAAATAAAGAAAAAGTTAACAATTCTAAAAATATAAAAATGCCCAAATTTTACTGATTTAATTAAAAGTAATTAAACTAATTAATTTTAAACCTAATTTAATTATTTAAATAAATTTAAACTAACAGCTGTTAACCTAGGGGACTAACTGAGTAAAGAACTAAGGACTAACGAAGTAACAGGGTGACTAACCTAAGGCATTAACTATGGTAACTATAAAAATAGAAATTACACAAATGGTCCCTGAGAGTGACCCCGATGTGCAACTTAAGTCCAACTGGCTTATTAGCCAAAAGTCAAAACAGCAAACTTGTAGAGGGGCTTATGGGGAAGCTTTTTCATAAAAAGTACTTAGCCTGAATCTCAAAGAATAAGCCAGAAATGTAAGGTTTAGGACTGACAGTGGCTTATTAAGCTTAAGGGCTTAATTTCTTAACTTTTTGGGATTTTAAGCTACACATTAAGCTATAAGACTATGGGATATAAGCTACTAGGGAAAAAGGAATCCTAAATAAGCTATGTTTACCTAAAATAAGCCCTAAGATAAGCTGAATATCAATTAAGATATATCTAACAGTTTTATAAAAAGAGAAAAAGGTGAACTTTTAAGCCTAAATTAAGCTATGCTAATAAGCTATCTAAGAAAAATAATCTGCCAAACCTAATAAACCTACCTATAAGCTACCTTAAAAAATAATAAAAGCCTACTGCTTAATATTTAATAAGCTAGAAAAGTTGGGCTTAAACCTGGTGTCTAGCACCAGGGGAGGGTATGCAGGGGCCTAGGGGCTTTTTGTAGCTTATCCAGTAAGCTCAATAGGGCTTTTTACCCAAATCCAACCCCAAACAGATGTAAAAGGGTCATAAGAGAGCTTATTTCCAAAATATAAGCCATTATAATAAGCTTAAACCTGCTGAATAAGGGACTTGAATTTGGCTGTTTTCACAATAAATACTTGGCACACTTTGACTTTACTTGGCCAATTTAATAAGGGCAGAGCAAATGGACTTTTCTTTTAGCTAGACATAACTAAAATGAGCACAAGAAAAATATGCTTAAGCTGTTTAAACAGCTTAAGCTTTTTACACACTTTGGCTTTGTAAATATTTTAGCAGAATATCAAGAGAACTTAAAAACTGATTTTTTAATTAAAAATTATAATTAAGTTGGCTTAAATGAGCCCACACACTCAGCCAAGAGTGGCTGAGTGCATTTGACCCATAACCATACTCAAATGACCCATTTTCAAGACTAAACCAAACACCCCCTTATTTTATAAAATCGGGTTTTTACCCTTTTTTAAGTAAATGAAGGTTGAGAGAATTGATTATAAGTATGTTTTAACAGCTTTAACACATTCTTAGACAAGATTAAACAGGATTAAAGAACAAATATGAGGGTTGAAATTTCGACAATGGCAACTTCAAGAAACTCTTAACTTTTTTATTAAAAACAGAAATATTACAACATAAGCTTAAAAAAAAAATAAACTGAATACACTTAAATTCTTAAAAGAAAGACTTGGAATTGTAATTAAGCTAAAAACATAAAAAAAATGGTCTCTCTCATTCGGCTTGTTTTTCTTCAATTTATAGAACTCTCTCAGTCTTCTATCTTCACTTGGGTGTGTTTGTTGTG
>BQNB010121312.1:3753-18397 GCA_026074375.1 Tanacetum coccineum
TCATAGTTGTTTTGGATTTATTCAATACAACTTAGCCTTATACAAGCTAAGCAAGATCTATTCTATTGGGATCAACACTAGCCATCTACGTTGTCTCATGTTCAACTCCTTCTGATCGAGAATATGTTGCAAACTCTTATGATCAGTGAACACAACGCATTTTGTTTCGTACAAGTAGTGTCTCCACATCTTCAAGGCGAACACTACTGCTCCTAATTCTAAATCATGAGTCGTGTAGTTCTTCTCATGAACTTTTAGTTGGTGGGATACGTACGCTATGACCTTCTCTTTCTACATCAAAACCGCACCTAACCCATTGTGTGAAGCATTGCAATACACCACGAAGTTCTCACTTCCTTCGAGTAATGCCAAGATCGGTGCACTATACAACTTTGCTTCAATAGCTGAAATGCCTTTTCCTCATTTTCTCCCCACTCGTACTTCACACTCTTCTGAGTCAACTTAGTCATAGGTCTAGCAATCTTGGAAAACCCCTCAATAAACCTTCGGCAATAACCGGCAAGACCTAAGAATTAACAAATTTCTGTTGGAGTCTTTGGCGATGCCTAATCCTTAATCGACTCAATCTTAGTTGGATCAATGTGAATGCCATCTTTATCAATCACGTGCCCGAGAAATTGTACCTTAGAGAGCCAAAAATTGCATTTCGAGAACTTGGCATACAATTCCTCCTTCTTAAGTAATTCTAAGATTAGCTTAAGGTGCACTTCGTGTTCCTCCTTGCTCTTGGAGTAAATCAATATGTCATAAATGAACACGATTATGAACTTGTCTAGGTATGGTTTGCACACCCGATTCATTAGATCCATAAATATCGTCGGTGCATTGGTCAGTCCAAAAGGCATTACTTGAAACTCGTAATGACCATAACAAGTCCTAAATGCCGTATCTGGAATGTCTTCCTCTCGAACTCTGAGTTGGCGATAACCGGATCTCATGTCGATCTTAGATTAGACACTCGACCATTGCAACTGATCAAACAAATCGTCGATCCTTGGGAGCGAATAACGGTTCTTAACTGTAAGCTTGTTCAATTCGCGATAATCAATGCACATTGGGAAAGATCCATCCTTCTTCTTGACGAATAAGACCGGAGCTCCCCAGGGTGAGGAACTTGGCCTTATGAGACCCTTGTCAGTCAGTTCTTGTAACTAAGCAAACAACTCTTGCATCTCATACGGTGCTAACCGATAACGAGCTCGAGCGACATGTGTAGCACTGTGGACAAAGTCGATTTGAAATTTGACTTGTTGAGCTGGCGGAAGTCCTGGCAAGTCTTTTGGAAAGACCTCTGGGAAATCCTGAACGATTGGCACATCTTCAAGTCGCTTCTCTTCTGACTTATCTCATGTCTTCTTAACCGAAATCTGAGCCAGAAATGCATGGCGTCCTCTCTGAATGTACTTTTGAGTCTTGGTGCATGAGATTATGCTCAATCTCGAGTTACTACCTTTGCTACTTCCATTGCCTCGAACCATTAATATTTCTTTTCCGTAGGGAATACGAATAATCTTTTCATCACAGACTATCACAGCACGATACCTCGATGGCCAATCCATACTAATTATAACATCAACGCTACCTAGTTCTACATGTATTAGGTCAGTACTAAATGGATGATCTAGAAAATTCAATGTACAACCCCTAATAATAGTGTTGGATTCGGCGATTCGCCCATCAGCTAATTCTACAACATAACTAACATCTAACGTAGTAGGAGGGATATCAACTAAGGCACTAAACGTGGTCGATACAAAGCTTCTATCGGCTCCAGAGTCAAATAAGATGTATGCATAGTGATTATTAAGGAGGAATGTACCCATCACGATGTTGGAGTCTGGGTTGCCGTCACCTCCTCCCAATGCATAGGATCTCCCACGAGCATCATTGCTAGTAGCCTTATTTCCACGATTATGATTCTTAAGTTTAGGGCAATCACTGTTGAAATGACCCTGACCAGCACATCCAAAATAGGTCACAACTCTCTGGTTCGCCACGGGGGCTCTTGGTGCTTGGGTAGCAATAACAGTCCTACAGTCCCTGGACATGTGGCCTACCTTCTTGCAGCTGGTACACCTTACAGTGCATGGTCCTTCATGGTACAATCTGCACTTGTTGTAGTACGGAGCACTCCCAACATATCCTCTTTTCTTACTGTTGCCCACTGTGACAGCCTGAGCCACGTTCTGCCTCTTGAAAGGTGGTTGTTGTACATGGTTTCCCCATGGGTTGTTGTTAAAATTCATATTTTACTCAGCATTTCTTGCAGCATACACACAAACTTTCTGAATCATTAGGCCATTAGCTATCCTGATGGCATCTTGTAGTCGAACTAGCTTAGAAGAGGTAACATTACCTTGAATGTTATTTGGCAAACCCCAGATGAACCTCTCAATCTTGTTGTTCTCTTCAAGAACCATCCTGGGACATAGCAAGGTCAACTCTTAGAATCGTCACGTATAACTAGCGACGTCCGTCCCTTTGACACATAAGTTTCACAACGCATTCTCTAACTTTTAGATTTCATTCCTCGGACAGTACACTTCAATCATCAACTTCATCAAATCCTTCCATGGCATCTAATATGCCTCACCAATGCCAATGGTCTGCACATGGGAATTCCACCATGTCAGAGCTCCATCTAGCAAGGTGCAAGTAGCGAACTTCACTCGAGAATTCAGTGAACAATTACCGATACGAAACACCGATTCCATTTTCTCAAACCACCTAGCCAAACCAACAACTCCTTCTGTACCACTAAAGTTGCATGGTTGACAATTGAAAATATCCTTCTAGGTACAAACCCTAGCAATTTGGTGCATCTCTTTTTGCACCTCCATTTCCTCCATTCGGATTTTTAACTCCATTATTGTTACCATGGTTTCCATTTCCTCCACTTCCGTTATCGTTATCAATCTCCATTTTGACTTTGGTTTTCGTCAATGAGTCCAGCGTTACGGTTGGCTTCTTGGGCAGCCAACACCTCTTCCACTCGCCAAGAGATTAGTTCCTCGATGGATTTAGGAGTCATACCAAAGCAAGTGATAGTCATAATTCTAGCCATAAAGTATAACACAAAGTGAGACTGAGAATGGGGTATAGTTAAAATAAACAATAGATATAATTTATAAAATAAAGTTAATAAATTAAATCAGAATATCATTTTCCCAGAACGAACAAATAATATGATTATATAGAATGAACCTAAGAGAAGATCATATTAATAATAAGATTCATTTCATACAAAATCTAAAGTCGGTTAGACGATTTCCTAAAATAAGTTCTAGCTTCCTATCCCTACTACTACTTCCACTCCTACTACTACTATAATCTACCCATGTCTCATGATGCTACCAACCTAAGAACGAAAATCATGTGTCCTCATCATGAAGGTCTCCATCCTCCAAAGTCTCTGACTCTTATGAGCTTGAAGCTCGTAAACCTGTCTGAGCTCCTCCTCTACATAGCCTAAACGTCTCTGTAAACTGTCAGCCCTTACTCTCTCAACACCAATAACATCTCGAAGTCTCGTGTTGCTACCCTCTAGGGCCACAACACGTGCTAACAAACCAGATCTCTTACTATCAACAATTAGGTTCCTACCCTCCTCCTCTATCTGTCTCGACTTTATATCATCTATCCTCTGGAGAGGTATCTCTAGCAGGTGATCATACACACCCTGCATACCCTCCTTAAGATGTCCTAATCACTCTATAGCATCATAAATAATCAAGTCATTTGGGATATCAATCCCTGTAGCAATGTCGACCCCAATCTCTATGGTATCCTCAGGCTGAACCTCAACATTAGCCTCATCATCGGCCTCTGCCTCCATCGGCTCACTCTCAGTCTCAACAGCTGCCAACTCTGGCCTAATATCTGTCTCAACTCCTGTCATAACCGGCTCAATACCTAATCCATCATCGGTCATAATAGCTGCCTTAATATCTGCCCAAATGTCTGAATCCATGTTCAACTCTGTCTGCGTCTCTGGACTACCCTCATCACCAGACTCGTTTGAATGCATAGCTGATGTACCCCTATACCTCTTGTGAGGTGGTAGAAGGTCAGCTCAAGTCGGTGATAGGACTCCTGCAGTGCGAAATGTAGATGAAATGGATGTAGCTGAAGACCGACTCCTCTTTTGAGATGGTCTAACAGATGAAGAAGATACAAGTGCTAAATATGATAAAGATCCGGATGAAGTATCAAATGATGATGTCTCAAGTGAAAGTGCGGCCCTACATGCCCTACGAAGAGTTGTACTATATGCCGGCGTCATCACAGGTTGTAATCCCAAGGTACTCTGCCTGACGGTCGTCCGAATACGGCTACGAATGGCTGGTGAAGCGATAATGACTGGAGTAGATATGCAAGCAGGTGATGCTATAGCAATCTCTATAAACAGGATAGTAGTATCAGGTGATGATGATCCCGATGGCAAAAATGGATGAGATCTAACACTGTCTCTCCACCTAGAAACTACGTCATCATAAAATCTAAGTGACACGTGCCTCTTTGGTAACTCATCGGCTGACTCAGACTCAGGGTCGTCTAAATATAAGAATGGTGAAACCGCAGGTAACTCTGGTGTTGTAGGTAGATCAGTAGGCATATCTGTAACGATAGGAATCTCTGTGGGAATGGTGCCAAAAAGGATAACTCGCGAAACAACGGATGTCACGCTCTCCTCTGATACGTCCTATGAAATAGTAATAACTAGAGTTGCCATACTCTACACAAGCATAATTTTATATAAATCTCTTTATATGAACCATGCAGGATGCGTATGGTGAATAAAATAATCGTAATATAGAATATAATCTGGCAAAACAAAATGTAAGTAGAAATATAGTAATATAATACTTATATATGTATCATTAGTAGATATATACATAAGAAAGTAATAACATATAGGGTCACATACTGGTTATAGACCAGACCTAGTATATACTACATGGTACTCTATAACCTTGGCTTTGTCACACCCCCAAACGGGGTCTGAATGGAATACGTGTCCGAGGGCGTGACGTCATAATTTACATCACACAAAATCAAGAGAACAACCTCTATGGGGCATTTTAAAAGGACGTTCATACTCATTACATTGATTTGAAATTTAAATAAGTCTTACATCAACTTATAGCATAATAAAAAGGTTTGCGGAAACGCGAGTAAATGATAGCGGAAGCTTAAAACATTTAAAAAGACAATGAGTATGATAAATAAATAAGTCTTGAAAGGTGCGGTCAGACAACAGGGAGATACTACACATCAAGGCAAATAAGAATCCAAATCAAGTACCTGAAAGCATGCTTAAAACTGTCAACATAAAGTTAGTGAATTCGCAGGTTTAGTTATATCATAAGTATGGAACACATTAGTTTAAAACGCATAATCATTATAACAAATACAACAATCACAAAAGTGTATTTACGTAACGCTAAGCTCATGACACCGAGGCTATGATAGTTTGTATGAAAATCAATTCCAAACATAGTAAGAATATTAAGTGCCCTGGTAGACGTTCAACCCGAAACATCCACATTCCGACATGCTATATGTTCATTTGTTTGTATCTTAAACTAGTAAGCGCTACTTACCCGAACGGGGATGTGAATCCCAAATAGATATATTTATAACACTCGTACCTACTCACGGTAATTAATGGTTCATGATAGTGGGGCATATAGTGGGTTAACGCTACTTAGGCAACACGTAAACAAGCAAGGTATTCAAGCAAAATTTATGTCCAAGGTTTAAAAACAAGCAAAGCTTTCACCCTAAAAATAGTAATGTAAAACGGTAAAACGTGGGGCTACGAACTCACCTTAATTGGTGAAATCAAGTAGTGAAAAGGCTAGCAGAACTATCTCACGGTAAAGGACGACGATACACGGTCACGACCTAAAGAATAAACAGTCGAGTTCAAAATGAGTACGATGTGAATTATGAATGTACATGAGTGTTTGGAAAGTAGTTGTACGATTATTACGAAAATGTTTTAGTAACGTTGGTTGTGTAGTAGTCGTAGTGGTTTTGACGATGAAATGTATTACAAAGGTTAATATAAATATATAGAGTATAATAAGAAAATAACCAAAATAAATAAGTTTCGACATTTTACCCGGTAACCCAAAATAATGATTTAGACAAGTTGAAAATAATGTTTTTATGTTTTTAATTTACGTAACTTCCTGGCAGGTCACCCATGCTAGTGCTACCCTCACACGAGCACGCTTAACTGTCGGTATTAAATAAAATACATTGATATAAAATTGTAAATATGTATTTTCGTATATCTATATAAATTAAGTATATACATTATTTATTATTTATAATTAATATGTTTTAGAAAGGTTATATATATATATGTTTTCACAAATAATTCTAAGTATATAGTTTTTATGAAATTTTAGGATGACTGATGACATCAAATAACGTTACATTTATACAATTATTTATCCCGAATAATTTATCCACTTTTATATAATTATTGCAAGAATCATTACTTAATTGCTTAAAGTTGTAAATTGCAGTAATTATGGAGTGATTTGTGAAGATATGCTAAAAGGCGTACTTTTTGGAGCTTAAACGATAATATTTGAAGATTGCTTATTTCTGCCCAATACGTCGTATCCAGGAAAGAAGATACAACATATTAGCGCCTGGACTTCACAAGAAAACGCGCATTCTCAATTCCCAATACGGCGTATCCTTGTTCCTTCATACGCCGTATCCAACTGGATAGACATTCAGAGATTTGGTGAATAAATATAATTTGGGAAGATATATTTAGTTGATTATAATGTTAGTGCGCACTCCAAGGAAAAAACCCCTATACGTCGTATCGACCTCATTCAATATGGCGTATCCATCAATTTTCAGAGGCTATAAATAGAAGACTCAAAAATGAGTTTTCAGTGTGCAAAATCATATTCTATATACCATACACATAAAAGATGATTTTCTAAAGAGAAGAAGAGCAGCCAAAGGTCATGCATCGATCATGATTCCATAGAAGACATCGTGTAATTTTTATACTCTTGTAATCATTTAATTTTTGGTATTGTTTGGTAAAACGTTTAGTTTACCTTGGTTATTTGATCACACTTGTATAATTACAATGGTTATGGGCTAATACCCTCGGCTATTAGCCATCTTAATGAAGATTTAATGTTTGGTTTGTTTTAATCCGATTGCTTAATTTATCGGGGTTGTTTATCGTTCACTCGAGGAATTGGTTGGGAAAGGCTTCTAATCACGGATTTTATAACAGAATTCTAAGGGTTGAGGGAAGATTATTTTTGTATTTTTATGTTTTATGGAAAGCAGTAAAATCATATAATTGGAGGGAGGTTTGGTTTTAGCTATTTAAACTAAATAACAACTACGCTACTGGTGATAACAATAAGATAAAAGATTGTGTTCAATTAATCATGTATTACTCCCTAGATTGCTTCTCCTAGTGTTGTTGCCTTGTCACACTTGTGATGATCTATGTAACTATTTCCTAAGTCATGAACGAATTACACGAACCCACCGTCTACTTAGTATCCCGTTAGAGCAACGCACCTGTAAGGTAGTATGAAGACTATTACAAGGCCCCTAAAAGTACACTTAGTGTATGTGAAATATATTAAGAGTGGAACAACCATATTAGGGGGCAAGATAGTATGAATACTGTTACCCGATGGTATCCTTTCTATACAATCATGTTTTCCTAGACATATCAACAGTGATACAGACAAAAGCTGGTTTTCTAAGACCTAATATGCACATCCATCACAAGAAGCAACATCACTAAGATCTACATTCTAGGTTTCATATAATCATAAACAAACACAATAATAGGTTTAGCCAAGCATGTTAAAGATTAAGCAAGAACAATAAATAATCACACAACACATAGACATATTGAATGATTAAGTAAACCTTACTTTATTAATACATGAATTAAAAGAAGTACAATAGAGTTTTTAGGCCCTAAAATCGTCTCCTACAGCTGCTAAATGAACTAGGGTTCGTACCCTCTTTTTATTCTAAAGTTACACACTCAAAACCCTAAATTCGGGTTTGTATATATAAGAAAAACGACGCGACGGCATCGCGTTTTAGTCGTGACGCCGTCGTAAGTAGAATCTTCTAGATCTGCGTGTGAATCGGTGCGGGCTGATGCCGTCTTAAAATGTTGTGACGCCGTCACTTTATGGGTTGTGACGGCGTCGTGTATAGCTTGTGACGCCGTCTCTAGGCTCTGTGAGCACAAATCTTCAAGAGTCTTGGTGTTGGTCTGTAATCTTGTTTGTTTCTTCTCCAAATAAGCCCAAGTCACGTGTAAATCTTCCAAATGTCTTCCAAATGAGAAATACCTAAAAAGGAAAGATTAAGTACCTATTTTGGCCATAAACACACGATTTTAGGGGTTAAATGGCCCTGAAAAAGTGTATAAAATGACACCTCATCAAATACCCCTACACTTGGGATTTGCTTGTCCTCAAGCAAATGGGCTTTTCTATCTAGACAATAACAATATGAGGGGTCATTTTACCTACTCTTTAAAAATATTCTACAACACAACCTTCTAGACCTCGTAATTAAAAGCACGAAAAATATATACTAGCACCTCACATAAGTGTTTGGGATTCTCTCTTTCACTCGGTTGTATAATGAATTATAACATATGGGGGAAACAGAAAATCAACACTCATTTCCTGTTATAGCATATAAATTACCATATGCTTGGTAAAGGATCAAACCTCCACCGCTAGGTGCAAGTACTATCATTACTATCTAAGAGGTCTTTAAAGGGTTGTGGGGTGTAGGTGTAAGATAACATTAACGGAAACGAAAACGGATGGGATACATTTGGGTGGCTTTGGGTGAATTTGAAGTGGAAGGGTTAGCTAATTATTTACGCGAATACACGCTGGTTTGGTTGCTAAGCCAAGACTCGGACGAAGATATACAAACTCTACACAACTCTACATCAATCTCTTTCTTTTTCTTTTCTCTTTTTTTGAATAACATTATCACATCACATGGGTTTATAATTAAGTACCCAACACTGAGCTTTTACTTGCTCAAAATTTACAATCTAACTAATGACCCGTATTGAGGTGGATCAAAATAACATGGAGATCATTTAACAAACATACGGGGGTATTGACTTAACTTTTCTTCCCCATTCTTCCGTGAAATAAATACTACCATGAATCCCAATCGTCTCAAAACTGTATTTACAAGGATAAAAACTTAGCAACCGTGTACTCAAATAATTAACTTGGTTTAAAAACAATAATGTACTAAAAATGAGTACATATAAGGTAGGATACGACTTTTGGGTGTAACGATTGGTTTAAGGGTGACAATGCTCATCATTAATAATCTGGATTAACCGAAAAATTACGAGACCATGTAAAAAACGATGGGTCGGGGGTTGTACTGTGTTATCCTGCACTAATAATGGTGTCATGGCAGGGTGTGAGGTAGTTATATGATCAAGGGACACATTCCTAACAATTAAGGTTGAAAAAAAAGGTTAATCTAGCATCATATCAAGCAAATCCTAATACTTACTATGCGGTCTCAGAATGCATCACAAAAACAAGTTCTAGAATTTAATACACTACTGGTACATTCATATGAATTTTACTAACACCAGACATTCCATAAAAGGTGACAGGGCAATGCATACATGTCTGTAACGACGGGAGTAGACATGCACGCCTGCAGTTCAAACCTTAATCGAGAACGGGTAAAGATAAATATCATCTTGGGTTACAATGATGGGGTACCGAATCTTAAAGATCTAAGGGGAACCTACATTATGGGGTGGAATTTTGAGGTTTTTGTGCTATTATTATAAATTTCCTATCATGAGACGCTATTAATACTCGGTTTTCGTCGGTTATGTGTCATAAAAAAATTTAAATTTAGGTAAAAATCACCTTCTTATGTTATGTTTCGATATATTTACCATCTTTAAGGACATAAGCAAATTGACAATGAAAGATAGTTCTAAGGCCTTATTTCCCCCTAACTTATTTTAAAAATTGTCCCCAAATGTTCTCTAGGAAGATACCGTACAAACAGATAAAGGGAAAAGAAAACAAGGAAAAGAAACTAGTACTCCCTTGGTTTGCTCAATAATGGAGAAGAAACATGCGATAACTGGTTAAATCGTCATCCAAGAATCGTCTAATGGAGCTTCCTAAGAACTTCCAAGCTTCCTCTCATCAAATATAACCTGTAATCAAAGACAAAGACAACTATACCAAGCATAAAATATGCGTTTTACCAAATATACAATGTGAATTTAGGGTTCGACTAGATAAAACAGTAAAGATAGGATGAGAGAATTATTAGATTCGTGGTTTTATGCAGGTTTATAAAAGAATATTACATATTTTAAATGTTGTACAAGTTTTATTTTCAAAAATAATTAAAAATTTTAAGTTTTCTGGACCTGGGCGTTTGACGCCGTCAGGGTTGGTGTGACCCCGTCACAGGTGTCGTGGTGACGGCGTCGCGTGTTAATCGTGACTTAGTCTTCACGTTCTGTGAAAATGAAATTTTTGTTTTTGATGAAAAATGTCATGCACTTAATTCCATAAGTTAATTCCTGTACAAATAGCTGCATAAAACCTAAGATTTCACAATTCAATCATATGACGCAAATTAATCTAAATAATTTATTAAACATGCTTGAACTTGGCTCAAAAGCCGGATAAATTCCCCTACACTTATTGTTGCAAAATACCTTTGATTGAAATTAAGATGAAGTTAAAGACAAACAAAGCATGATTACAAGATAGTTCAAACATAATAAAACAAACTATAAAGAATTAAAACACACGAGACACTCCTAATATGCGGGAAAGGGTAAATTGGGTGCCTCCCAAGAAGCGCTTTTCTTTATTAACGAGTCTTGTAGCTAGACTCGAAGTCACACGTTCATTTCGTGACTTCTCCTTCTCTTTTCGAGAAGTTTACATCATCGTCTTTGTTGGTGTCCAATAAGTTCTTTTGATATGGCTTTACCTGTTGTTTATTAACGATGAATTCGCTTCCTTCTTCATCGTATAACTCAATTGCTCCATTTTTCATGTCTTTGCTAACCGTAAATGGACCATACCATCTTGACTTGAGTAGTCTGGGGAATAGTCTCAATCGTGAGTTAAAGAGAAGTACCTTATCTCCGTTTTTATAGTTTTTTGATAATTTTATTCATTTATCGTGCCACCTTTTCGTTCTTTCCTTGTATGAGATGGATGATTCGTAGGCGTCAAGCCGCATTTCGTCCAACTCATTAATCTGTAAGAATCGGTTTTCCCTAGCTTTAGTGAGGTCCATATTTCAGTTCTTTATGGCTCAATATGCCTTGTGCTCCAATTCGACAGGAAGGTGGCATGCCTTGCCATAGATTATCCTAAACAGGGTTGTTCCTAAAGGGGTTTTAAATGTCGTGCGAAATGCCCATGATGCATTATCTAGTTTGTAGGACCAGTCCTTCCTGATGCCGTCGTAAGTAGAATCTTCTAGATCTGCGTATGAGTCGGTGCGGGCTGACGCAGTCTCGAAATGTTGTGACGCCGTCACTTTATGGGTTGTGACGACGTCGTGTATAGCTTGTGACGCCGTCTTCAGGCTCTGTGAGCACAAATCTTCAAGAGTCTTGGTGTTGGTCCGTAATCTTGTCCATTTCTTCTCAAATGAGCCCAAGTCACGTGTAAATCTTCCAAATGTATTCCAAATGAGAAATACATGAAAAGGAACGATTAAGTACCTATTTTGGGCATAAACATATGATTTTAGGGGTTAAACGATCTTGAAAAAGTGTATAAAATGACACCTCATCATATAATTACAATGGTTATGGGCTAATACCCTTGGGTATTAGCCATCTTAATGAATATTTAATGTTTGGTTTGTTTTAAACTTGATTTCTTAATTTATCGTTGAAAGTTTAATTATGTTTATCACATGAATACTTGTCTACGTGTTTGAATATGCGACCTATCATTCAACTGGTCTAGTTATGCCTAGCAAGT
Organism: Tanacetum coccineum; assembly: GCA_026074375.1. NCBI lineage: Eukaryota > Viridiplantae > Streptophyta > Magnoliopsida > Asterales > Asteraceae > Tanacetum > Tanacetum coccineum. Next base: position 15,828 of record BQNB010121312.1, read on the forward strand.
GAACTAGATACTGGGATAGCTCTCCATATCGTGTTTTATAGTACTGGACCAATAGGATCACAAATAATGTTCTATCTTTGTATTTAAATTATGAGCTTAGTTGGACCAGCAGGTGACCCATATGTTTCAACAAGTATGTTCTTAATTAATTGATAAAGACTTGAACAGTAAACTACCAGTATATAAAATACCGTTAAACAATAAGTGGGTAAAGTCTCGATGGGCTAGGGTTTAACAAGATCACCATTGCTTTAATACTTAGATAGATTATAATTAAACTAAAAGGATGCTTTATGCAGATACGTTAATTGTGACAGGATTTAACGTGTCCAGGTCTTAGGATGATGTCACGCCTAAGTCTTAAGAATGATATCCCACTTTGAGATAAGTAATCATTGCACTAAACAAACAAACCAGCATTTAATCAGATTTAATATGGATAATACAGCTTTCTATCATTTGGGTTGTACCGCTTTTTTATCTTCTTATTGTTTTCTTGCATGTTTATTGTGTTTTGAATTGATTATTGTCACCATAAAACCTGTGCCAGTCTCTCAGGCTAAACCCCCCCCCCATTATCATTAGAACTAGGTTTAGCATAGGTTTAACAAGTAATTAGAATTAACTTAAATAAATAAATTAAAATATTGATAGAATATAAGGTTAACGACCTCGCTCTTAGTGTTCGACACCCTACTTACCACGAAACTACACCCGGTCGGGTACATTTCCCGTTGAAGTGTTGTTTTAGGATAAGTCGGCTAAATATAAATTTAAAACTTGGTAATCAATAAATTGACCCTACACGACAGCACATCAAGTTTTTGGCGCCGTTGTCGGTGAGTGAAAAAGTTTAACCTTTAATTTTTTTAGTATTTCTTACCATTAGCTTAGAATAATTTAATTAGTATAATTTAATTCTGTTTGTATTTAATTTAATTGTGTGTTTAATTTTGTGTTTCAATTCTAGCATTATTTAATTGTTTTCAAAAGTATCCTCTTCTGATAGATCAACTGATACGCCGTATCCATCAGTTGAATATGATGTATCAACCCTTCTACTCAGAACATCGTATTGATCTCTGCAGTCTAAATAACGTATCTGTTCTTCCAAACAATATGGCGTATTCTGTAAAATCAATATGGTGTACTGACCTTCAGTAGACCCATCTGGCGTATTCAAATTAATTAAATACGGAGTATTGATCATCTGATACAGTAACAGTAGCAATTTCTCGTATTCGATTTCATGTTTTATGCGTTCTCTCCCCTGAGGGCATATCCTACTGATCATTTGTGCTTATTTTCAGGAAACCATTTGACGAAGAAACGACCACGATGACAAAACCGAATGAATATATTTTCGTTACCCGAAAGAACTTCATCTCTAATGATAACGAGGGAAGAATGACGAATTGCATTGGCTCAGTTACTACTTGTGAAGATTTGGTAGGAAAGTTCGTTCAAAAATTCTACCAGCTTTCTAATAACAATGAAGAGATAGAAGCAAGGAAAGTGATGACCCCGAAAATATTGCTAAGATCTTCAAGATCGAAGGCAATTTATTTGACTACAAGACACCCTTGTGTAAAGCATTCAACAACTTCAACTACCTCCTTAAAATCAACACGGATCTGTTTACTTTTAATATCTAAGGATTCAGGACTTACGAGGAGTATGAGTTGAATAATACCGTGACAAGGGAACTTGAGGAACTATGATTGGATAACGGGGTACCATATCAACTAGGTGATCATATATGTGAACCATATCGTTTTAAGAATGGAATGGCTAAATGGCCCATATGTAGTTCAGATATTGATTTGTTTTGTAACGGTAGAGAGCTACCTGAGATGGTTCGAGTCAGATGCATGACTTATTTCTAGGATCACTAATGGTATGATGAATTAGCTGATGGAAAACTAAAAGAAGAAACCTTAATGCACAAGGCAAAAGTTGAAGAATCATGGGGAGATGCAACTCCCAGTGTGATGAAATTCAGTACATGGTTGAAAAGTAGTTTTAAGAACTTCCACGAACTAGACTATAATGTACTAGTAAAGCTACAAGAATGTTGGTGGAAGGTAAATGCTCATGAATTCGCCTCATTCCCTCGTTCGGAAAATTACGGCCAGGTACCGTATGCAAACGCCAAAACTAAAAGAACTTATAATCCTTATCTTGATATTAACCGTATCTTTTGTAGTAACTATGGAGCAGACAACACCGGTTATACTCAAGACAATCAGGAACATAAGATGGAACATCATGATCCATCAACCTGCCGAGTTAGAAGATTCGAGATGATAAAATACTCATTCGATACTGAGAATAAGTATGTTGCCATTAAAGAACATGAGTGTTTCTACCATTCAAAAACCAACATTGATACATGTCAAGCTTATCGAGAACTTTTTCGCATCATGGATTAAGGATGACTCGTGATGAAGGCATGTGATGAATGAAAAGAAGGAAAAAGTCTAACTTAAAGACTAGCTGGAAGAAAAGTGCTTATCGGGAGACACAGTTGTTTTTAATTATTTGAAAAACTATAGATTTTAATTGTTTGA
>BQNB010121313.1:5734-17793 GCA_026074375.1 Tanacetum coccineum
AAAAAGATGGAAGATGAACTTTACAATCTGACTGTAAATGGAAATGATCTTAAACCTTACATTAGAAGATTCCAAGAATTAGCGGTCTTGTGCCCGAACATGGTATGAAACACCGAGAAACTCCTAGAAGCTTTCAACGAAGGGTTACCTAAAAGTATTGAAGGAAATGTTACTGCCTCTAAACCTCAAACTTTAGAGGATTAACATAGCCCAAAGGCTAATGGATCAGGTAACAAAACACACTCCGGTGCAAACATCAAGTGATCACAAATGAAAGTTTGACGACAGAAGAACTTTCAACAACAACAACTACCGTAACACCAACACCAACAATCGCTACAATAATCACCAACCACAAAAAAACAGAAGGCAAGAAGCTGTCAGAGCTTATGCTGCCACTCTAGCTGAAAATAATAAGTATGCCGGAAACCTCCCATTGTGTAAAAGATGTGCTTTACATCTCACAGGACCTTGTACTGTTAAGTGCAATATTTGCAACAAGGTAGGCCATTTGACTAAGAACTGCCAAAACAAAAGGCCAGCCACTGGAAGTAATCAGCCACCAGTGACAGTTATTTGTCATGCCTGCAGAGAGAAAGGGCATTATACAAATCAGTGCCGAAAAACCAACATCAATGCCTAGGAAAGAGCCTACATGCTAAGAGATAGAAATGCTCATCAAGACCCGAACGTAGTGACGGGTATGTTTCTTCTAAACCAATATTTAGCTAGAGTATTATTTAATTCTGGAGCCAATAAAAGCTTCGTATCCATATCTCTTGCCTCTATGCTAAATATTCCACCTATTACAATAGATACTTTTTACGATATCGAAATGGCTGACGGAAACCTAGTAAGCACAAATACCGTTATTAAGGGTGCAACCCTAACTTTGTTAAATCAACCTTTCAAAATTGATCTCATGCCAATTAAACTCGGTAGTTTCAACGTTGTCATTGGTATGGATTGGTTATCCAAGTATCCCCCCCCCCACCCCCCCCCCCCTCATGCCTAGAATCAATCTTGCGAGAAGTCATCCATCCCAATCGACGGTGAAAAACTTTGATCATTCAGGTGACCGAAGTAAGAACCTAACTAAATCCTATATCATGTATAAAAACGAAAGGTATATAACCAGGGAATGCAAGTTTTCGTACCCCAAGTAATGAAAAAGAAACCAGACGAGAAACGACTGGAAGATATACCCAGTATTCAGAGATTCCAGATTTTTTCCTAAATACTACCTGCCTCCCTCCCGTCACCAGTAAATCCAAATCGATCTAATTCCCGAAGCATACCTGTAGCCCGCCACCTTAAATTTCTCCTTCAGAAATGTAGAACTAACTAACACTTCAGAGTTTATGCAGACCGAGGTTTTATACGACCAAGTACTTCACCCTAGGGAGCTCCTGTCTTATTTGTTATAAAGAAAGACGGATCTTTTAGAATGTGTATCGATTACCGAGAGTTGAATAAACTTACTGTAAAGAATCGTTACCCATTACCCAGAATCGATGACTTATTCGACCAACTTCAAGTTCGAGTGACTACACAAAAATCGACCAATTTCAGGTTATCATCAACTGAGAGTGAGGGATTACATATATGTGTTTCCCTAAAGACTACTTTCAGACAAATACGGACACATAACTTTCAAGTTATGTCAAATGGTTTACTAACCCACCTGCTATTCCATGGATATCATATCGTGTGTGTAAAACCAACTTGGATACAATTTGTGATAGGGGTTCTCGAATAATATTCTCAACTACTCTCGAGATCGAAGAAGAACACGAAATCATCTGAGAATCACCCCTCCTAGAATTACTCAAGAAAAGCGAATTGTATCCAAGTTCCTCTCAAATGTGATTTCTGGATTCGTATCGTGCAATTTCTTGGACACTTAATTGATAGTCAAGGACTTCATGTTGACCCCGCCAAGATTGAAGCAGTTAAGAACTGGGCATCTCCCACTACACCCACGAAAGTTCGTCAATTCTTAGGACTTGCCGGCTATTATCGGAGATTTTTCAAAAATTGCAAAATCTTTGACAGAATTAACCCAGAAAAACAAGAAGTATATATGGGGTGAAGACCAAGAATCAGCTTTTTAACTGCTAAAATAGAAGCTATGTGAAGCTCCAATCTTAGCATTACCCGAAGGAAATGACGATTTTGTTGTCTACTGTGATGCATCCCATCAAGGTCTGGGAGCAGTGTTAATGCAAAGAGAGAAGGTTATTGCATATGCATCCCGACAACTTAAGCCTAATGAAGAAAACTATACCGCTCATAGATCTCGAATTAGAGCAGAGTTTTCGCCTCTTAAATCTGGAGACACTATCTATACGGTACAAAGTGTATAGTTTTCACTGATCACAAAAGCCTTCAACATATTCTTCATCAGAAAGAATTAAACATGAGGCAACGCCGTTGGTTAGAATTGCTTGCAGATTACGATTGTGAGATCCGCTATCATCCTGGAAAGGCAAATGTCGTAGCAGATGCCTTAAGCCGAAAGGAACGAATCAAACCTCTCCGAATCAGATCATTGATCATGACCCTTCATCCAAAACTACCATCACAAATTCTCAAAGCTCAAACTGAAGTACTCAAAGAAGAAAACATCAAGGCTGAGAATTTACTACGAGAATGGACAAAGCATTTGGAAGTACATCCTATGGAACTCGTTGTATCAAGAACCGAAGCTGGTTACCACTCTTTGGTAATATGAGGTATTTGATCATGCATGAATCTCATAAATCAAAGTTTTCCATTCACCCAGGTTCTGACAAAATGTACCAGGATCTAAAGAAACTCTATTGGTATCCTAACATGAAGGCAATCATCGCGAAATATGTTGGCAAATGTTTGACATGTTCTAGAGTTAAGGCAGAATGTCAAAAGACATACGGCTTACTGGTACAACCAGAGATTCCTATATGGAAATGGGAAAGAATAACAATTACTCGTTTACAAAACGTCCCAAAACATCAAACGGACATGGCACATATTTTGGGTCTATTAATCGACGCCTTACAAAATCCGCACATTTCATACCTACCCCCGAAGACAATAGGTATGGAAACCCTTACCAGTTGTACATCCAAAGAAATATCTTACATCAAAAAAATTAGTCTCCCCAGGTGTGCCAATCATCCATTCAACTCGGATCATAGACAGTCATTTCACATCCAGATTCTGGCAATCACTACAAAGTGCCTTGGGTACTCAATTAGACATGAGTACGGCATATCATCCTAAAACCGATGGACCAAAGTAAAGAACCATCTAAACACTCATACATGCTTCGACCTGTTTCGATAGACTTTGGAAAAGGATGGGAAAGACACTTACCATTGGTGGAATTCTCTTACAATAACAGTTATCATGCTAGTATTAAGGCAGCACCGTTTGAAGCACTCTATGGTCGAAAAGCGGTAGCTCGCACCATTGTTGCTGGGCCGAAGTTGGAGATGTTCACTTACAGACCAGAAATAATCCCATGAAACCACTGAGAAGATTGTGCAAATTCGACAACGCTTGCTGCTGCAAGAGATCGCAAAGAAGTTACGCCAATGTCAGGCGAAAGCCTTTAAACCATTCAAAATCCTTGAACGGATTGGTCCAGTGGCATATAAACTTGAGCTTCCTGAAGAGCTCAGTAATGTCCATAATACCTTTCACGTTTCAAATCTAAAGAAATGCTTATCTGACGAATCCCTTGTCATTCCAATGAAAGAGCTTCGGCTCGAGATAAACTTTAACTTTGTGAAAGTAACCATATTGGTTTGTGGGAGATCATGGATCAAGAAGTCAAGCAACTGAAACAAAGTCGTATTCCTATAGTCAAAATAAGATGGAACTCTAAAAGAGGACCATAATTTACATGGGAACGCGAAGATCAAATTCATGCCAAGTATCCATATCTATTTTCAAACATCACTCTGGCATCCAACTAAATCTCGGGACGAGATTTCTTTTAAGGGAGGGAGACTATAACAACCCGCAATTTTCATTAATGTAAATATCCATCTATTAAATTAGATGCACTGTAAATATCCTCTATTTCATTAGATGCAATGAAATATCCATCTATTAAAAATATTCACCTTCTTAAGGAAATTTTTGCTTTATCACAATATGCAACGAAACTTGCTCTCTAAAGTAAACGACTCATCGCAACCTCTATCAATGCCCTCTATATCTAAATGTTTATTATCAATAAACCCAATATGTCAAGTCTATATCCTAAAACATTTTTACTAATAATATCCATTTAACTACTTTCAAACCGGTATTCAAAAACAAGCATTAAACATTAATGTTTACATCAAAACCCTAATTATATGTAATGGAATGCAAATAAAAAGTAATGTGCAAACCTTCAAGAATGTGTACAAGTATAAATGCAACACATTTGAATATCTTTACCCTCCTGAATCAAGTTACAACTTTCTAAAGCACAATGTACAAATCAATAATGCAAGAAAGTCAAACTAGGTCATTTAAGCTCCTAAACCATGTTTAAACTTTACATCACTTTAACACAAGGTACTAGTACTTAATTCATGACTCCTAAACCCTAATCTATCCATAATCTTAACCCTAATCTATGATTTAAAACCCTAAAATCATGAAACAAAACTTAAACCCTAATTTCACTTTAACTAAAAACTAAACCATAAACCTAAAACTAAAGCCTAAACCTTTCATCCTAAGCCTTAAGACTCGAGTCCTAACACTAATCCTAAACTTTAATCTACCCTTAATCTTAACCCTAATCCACATTTTAAAACCCTAAACCCTAACCCAAAAGAAAAACCAACCCGACACTATTTTCTTTCCATTTTGACCCATTTTAAAAGCAACCAGACGCACCACAATGACATCAACCAAGCAAGCAAATCCAAGTACTTAACAAGCCCCTCCTCACCTCCATGTCTTCCCTTTTCCTATTTAACCACACAAACACCCCAAAATCCTTCCACCTTGCTTAGCTAGTCTTCTAGCTTTTCGTACTCATCATTCTAGCTTCCATGATTCAGCTAAGGTAGCCTTAACACTAATCAAATGATTAAACTTGGTCACTAAGGCTCCTTGAAGGCTATAAATAGCCGAACACCCCTTTCATTTCATTTCATCCCACACATCTCATCTCATACCCTCAAATGGAATTATAGCCTTCCTTAGCAGCAACAGAAAATCAATAGAAGTCCCTAAGCTCAGAATAGAAGACAAGAATCAAGAAAAACAAAGCCTTGAAGTCGTTACTAGGCGTATGAACCTGAAAACCTCATTTCGACCCATTTTAGCTCAAGTAAGCCTAAGATCTTGTTATATAAGCTTATATTCTGTCCAATAATGTTCAAAATACTCTGTAAATCATGTATAACTCTTTTTGAGCTTTGAATCCTCAAACCCATGTGTTTTTTATTAAAACCCTAAAAACGACCCGTTTTGATTTTCTAGCTAACGAATCCTTTTTCTAAATTTTTGTTATGTTAAAACATCTTAATTTAGCTTATTCTAATAAGCTATAACCTGCAAATATATCACTTGAAATCTAAAATTAACCATGCATGCTTTTTTGGACTGTTTTTTGCAAAGTTTCCATGTATAGGGGTAAATTCGTAACTTTCTGAAATTTATAACTAAAGGGGAAATGTCCAATTTCTAGAAGTCATAACTATAAGGACCTATTTTGCAAGTTTTAAAGTTTAAGTTAAAAATAATACTTTTATATATAATAGGACTAAACTTGTAAAGTTTTATAAACCAGGTACATATTGCCCATTTTGCCAAACTTATAAAATATTAATATTTTAATTAAATATAAATATATAAATAATTTATTCCAATCTTTTGAAGAAACTTAAAACTATAATGTATCACATTACTAGTAGCTTCATGTAAGGGTTTTTCATTTGGGTATACGTTTGACGAGTTTGCCGAATTTACATTTAAAAGTGGTCCCTTGGCACCTCAAACGTTTACCTATTTGAATATGATGGGCCCGAACAGTGATACGATATTTCCATAATAAATCCAATCAAACTGAAATTTGATATGACATAAAAAACATATCCAATTCAAACTACACTTGACATATTACCCCAGGTTGCCTGTGACGAAGCCGTTACTATCATTTCATATACTTTTGCATCAATCAAATCATTCCCTTTCTGTTAAGTGTGAGTTCATAGCCTCGCATTCATTCTTTTAAAATGATTCATAAACCCGGCGAGTGGGGATACATGCTATAAACATGAATGCAAGTATTTTTCTGTATGCTATCCTGATACATTATTGCCTAAGTCCCTACTTTTGCCATATAATCATATAAACAAAGCATACAAGTCATATATGACGGGTAATCATAATAACAAGCATATCTACCGATGATAACATAGAATCCTTTCGGCCTATAACTACATCATCACGAGTGCATTAAAAATGGTTTATATCAAATATGCATACAAATGAATTCCTCCCAACCCGGTCGGTCAACATAAGGAAGGGTCTTAAACATCATTCTACTTGGGTTGTTTATCACATTACCATACAATTCTCACAAGCATGATATTGATTCGTATGGCCAACACGATTCAAAATACATCAAGACAATTAATCCTTTCGGCCATTCTCAATTGCAATGATATACCAAAAGATAAACAATGATCCAAGCAAAGATAACATCGAGATCATGATCATATATATATATATATATATATATATATATATATATATATATATATAAACACACACACATTTATAAGTCATAGAAAAATCATCCAAATATTATATCATGTTTCACGTATCCAACATACGAGAACAATGTACCAAACCAATAACCAATTGGTCCCACAAACAACCAACATCCTAAACCCACATGAGATGCCCTGAGAATTTGTCACGAACCCTATGGAAATCAGCAACACGTCACCAAATGTATTTAGGTTCTAGAAATATGGTGTTTGAGGTCTAGAAATAGTGGTATAACAGTGGTGATTCGTGGTGGTAGTAGTGGTTAGAGTGTTGGTGATATTGTGGTGTAAAGGGGTGTTTGGATTATTGGATCCTAAGATCCTCACCTAGTTCTCCTCCTCTCAAATGAAGGTATGTGTGTTTTTGTGAATAGATATTTGTTATTGAAGTGTGTTTGAAATGAGAGAATTTTCTCTTAATTTATAGGTTGGGCGAGGGCAAAAGTGCGGCGCACTTCCTTGAGAAGTGTGGCGTACTTTGCTTCTTTAATGCGTAGATCTTTAATGCTGAGATGAAGTGCGGCGCACATGATGTAGAAGTGAGTCGTACTTAGGGTATTAACTGTCCTTCATTAACTTCATCCTGAAGTGCGGCGTACTTCTTGAGAAGTGTGGCGTACTTAGCTTGATTCTTGGACTTAGTATTATCTTCTTTTATCTTTTTCTTCCGTAAGGTGTAAAATACTTGTGTCTTTAGTATTTTTGAGTTTGAGATGTCCTCAAGTGAACCTTTTTTCTAAGTTGTAGAGATTTGTTTCCCGGTCGCGTGCCGCCTGAATCGCGTCCAACGGAGTTCGTATGACCGAGTTATGGCCAAAACAGTGAACAAGTGTCGGGAGATCTTTAACTTGAGTTTACTTCTTCGTTTAAGCTCCATTTCTTCGTGTATTCTTCCGTTTTCTTCTACGACACGTACCATGAACCTACAATAGAAAATTTACTCGATTAAGAATCTAAAGTTCTTATTATTAACCAAAATAAAGATATAAAAGCACTGATAACGCATATAAAAATATGTATAATTTGAGCGTTATCAAATCCCCCAACACTTAAACTTTGCTTTTCCTCAAGCAAATCTAAGAAAAGAAATTTTAAAACAAAGACCTGGGTGACAAAACAAAATATTTTTTTATTTATATTTATTAATAAGTTTGATTATTTATTTATTTTTAAATTTTATTGGGTGTGAAATTATCGAAAATAATTTTGGTTTTTTTAATAAACAAACGCAAAAGGCGCAAACACCCCTCCCCCTCACACTTAAGAATTTGCTTGTCCTCAAGCAAAATAAGGAAAGAAATAAGCTTTACAAAACAAAAATGAAAAATATTTTTGGATTTTTAATATGTGAAAATAGAGATGTTTGACAATACCCAATGATCTTCAAGCTGTAATATCATGACTAAGCACCTCACCGATAAGGGAAAATATAATTCACTCAAACACTCGTATATGATGTAATAGAGGGTAAAAGGGAAATCACACTCAATTGCTCAGACATGATTCATTAAGTTACCATAGGCTTGTACAAGAAACAAAACTGCACCGACGAGGCATAAGCACCAGTATAAATATCAAAAGAGGTCTTTTATTCGGGTTGTAATGTACAGGCTTCGGGCTTATAAAGGTATGGATAAGGCATGGAAAATATATACTAGATTTGGTTTTATAATATACATGTTGACAAGTCTAAGAAACTCATGTTGCTAGTTACGATAATCCAAAAACCCGAGAGATAATTGAACATCTCAACTATTATTCATATTTCACTCTCTCTCTCTCTCTCTCTCTCTCTCTCTCTCTCTCTCTCTCTCTCTCTCTCTCTCTCTCTCTCTTTTTTTTCCTTTTTTTCAATTTTTTATCACTTTTTATCATTTTTTTCTTCATATTTTTTTAACTTTCGCACAACTAACAATTCCCCCACACTTAATATAAGTGTACACCACAAAAATATGAAAAACGATGTTTCGAACCTTCGACTTCGTTGAAATGGTACAACCCTCATAACAAAGCGCGAGCAAACTATAAGCAAAAGTCAACCAATCATACCGAGCAACTAGCAACAAACCATTGGGACTTTCGATAAGGGGTAAGGCTAGGATAAAGGTTATATTTCTTTGTATCTTTTATTTTAGTGGATGAGAAAAATGAATAGAATGGCTCAAAGGTTAAACTAGGGGTATCTAGCACTAAAGATTAGTGCTACAAAAGGGTTTTATTTGAGTGGTTAGCTAATTAGTGTAATTAGATAAAAGAATAAATAATATGTTAAATGGATGGAGAATTTGGTTTAAATGCTAAGATTGCCTCTTTATCAATTAAAAATACCTATATCACGCGAACGTGATTTCAATGCGGTCTCGTAATGATTATCAAGCGAAAATTCTAGAATCAATAAATTACTGGAACACTCATACAATTTTTAAACCGATACCAATGCTCAGAAAAGGCGACAAATTACAAATACACAGCTGTAAGACGGATGAGACACTTGCAATTTCATTCCAACCTTAACTCGAGAAAGCTAAAGGCAAAAATTGTCTTAGGTATCAAAGATGGATACCTAAATTCCTTAAGATCTAACACCTTACATTTTTTGAGTGATTGGTATAAATATGCTAGTAATGTCATCGATCCTGAGTCGGATCTGCTTTATCAATCAGGACACATCTCTGGTTTCAAAAACTTTATTTATTTACCAAGTTTTATTCTAATATATTAACCTAAGTGGCAAAAGTATTTAAAAACAAAATTAGATTTTTACATTACCGAGGGCGAACAAAAGTTAATAATGAGTCTAATTTTTCAATTCATTTTCCCCCCACACTTAAGTTGAGCGTTATGCGTAATCAAAAAATAACTTAAAAGTGGCAAAATGAGAAAAAGAATTATAAGAGAAACGAAACTTCCCGGGATCATAAGTGCTCGGTTGAGTTCTGAAAGATACGACACGAAACCGAATGCCAGGCATGTGAATTCAACCATGTATTATATATTGATCTAAATATATCGCGTCCCCAAGTGTAAAATGCCAACCACCAATCCAAGCTTCACCTGTTTATTTAATCTGCAAACAAAACTATAAAAACCATAAAATACTAAAGCACACTTTCGTAGACAACACGATTGCATTTAGCGTATGCAACAAGCCTTTAAACCCCTCGGTGTCCCGAGTGGACGAGCTATAGTCTCGTGAAGGTTTCCAGCGAACACACCCACAAAGTTCATTATATTTTTATATACTTTTTTTTAATTTTTATTTGTACATAATTTACTAAAACAAACACACATAAAGTCTTTTTGGATTTTTAGTTTTTTTTGTTGGTTTTGGTTTAAAGACACATACATATCAAGCACATACTAATTATTTATGGTACAAAAACTTATAACTACAAAAAAAATATTAAAACAAATATTTTTTGGTTTTTTAATTATAAAGCACAAATCAAACACAGAGCCAACACACAATAATTATATAAGGTATAAAACAAATAATTTATAATTTTTTGCACACCAGAAGTGTGTCGCACTTAAAAGAAAGTGCGCCGTACTTATAACCTACATTTTTTATAATTTTTAAATATTCAAAAATACTAGCGCGACAAAAATTACAAAAGTGTGCCGCACACAAATACGGGTGCGAGGGTTTTATTACGACGGAAAACAAATTTTTGTTTTTATCACACTTTATTAGTACGAACACATATATAATCGCATAAACAAACACAGGCAAACACATAAACAAAAAATAAACATATTAACGAAAAGAAATAAGAAAATATTTTTTTTATGTTTATAATTTTTTTAAACATTTTTTTAAAATATGGTCATACTTATAAACACGTAAGCAAGCAAAGATGCACACACAAAATAAAACACATAACAAGTATTCACATAACATAAAACGAAAATGTATCTGATTTCTTTTTATACAAAATCAAATTTTTTTATGCAGGTGCAAAGTGCGGCGCACAAAGTTAATTGTGCGGCGTACTTTCTACAACTTTTCAAATTTTTTTATTTTTCAAAGAGAAATGCAAGAAATGTTATCAAACAAATTAATAAACAATCAGACAGCAAAATTTTATTATATAAACAGGGACATGCCAGAAAAATAAGCAAAAGTAATTTAGAAATAGTTATTTATTTTCGAATAACAAACTAAATATTCACAATTGTACAATGCATATAATCACATAAAGCAAAATTTTAAACGATTACATACCTGAGACTAGTAATTTGGGGTTTTTTGTATTACCACTGAAATTAATCAGTCACGAGATGAACAAGATCAAGACAAGTACGACGGTTTTGGTGTGACATCGGCGTACATGCGGGTTTTATCTGGAAAGTAACAAGAGAAAACAGGGGAAGTGTGGCGCACTTGCAGCAATAGAAGATGATTTTTAAGAATTCTAGGTGGTTTAAACACACGTAAGATGCACAAGACTAGCAAACAATCTGCAAACAACTAAAACAAATCCCCGACAGCAGCGCCAAAAACTTGATGTGTGTTTTACAAGCTTTAAATTTCTAATAACTAGAAATACCGATTTTGAGTAAAAACACAACATTCGGGCAAGTATACCCTATTCGAGTGTAATATATTTTAGGTAAGTCTAGGTTGTTCCACGGGATTCGTAGCAATTGACAGATTGTTTATCAAGTAACAAAGCCAATTGATTGTCACGGATCAAATAGCCGAAACGTGTGTGAAGCAAGAAAGAAACAAAGCATGATCCACATAACATAATAGATAGAGATAGAGCAAGACTTTATATTAACAAAGCATACAAGTCATATATGATGGGTAATCATAATAACAAGCATATCTACCAATGATAACATAGAATCCTTTTGGCCTATATACTACATCATCACGAGTGCATTAAGAATGGTTTATATCAAATATGCATACAAATGAATTCCTCCCAACTTGGTCGGTCAACATAAGGAAAGGTCTTAAACATCATTCTACATTGGTTGTTTATCAATTTAACACACAATTCTCACAAGCATGATATTGATTCGTATGGCCAACACGATTCAAAATACATCAAGACAAGTAATCCTTTCGGCTTATTTCAATCGAATTGATATACCAAAAGATAAACAATTATCCAAGAAAAGATAACATCAAATTCATAATCATATATCTATTCATAAGTCATAGCAAAATCATTCAAATATTATATCATGTTTCACATATCCAACATACGAGAACGAAGTACCAAACCAATAACCAATTGGTCCCACAAATAACCAACATCCTAAACCCACATGAGAAACCCC
>BQNB010121314.1:0-20480 GCA_026074375.1 Tanacetum coccineum
TGACTAGCTATCACTCAGAACGAACGTTATACCATGTCGGATTACGATTTGATTGGCGCTTGCGGGGCCAACAATCATTACTTCCCAGGTGTTCTTGGAGGGAACACCCATGATGGGAACATATTAATTGCATACATGCCCGGGTGTTCTTGGAGGGAACACATTATTTTTATTACTGCCCGGGTATTCTTGGAGGGAACACCTACGATGGGTACATTCTTACGGTGGCTTGAATAAAGTGGCATACATACAAGTCTACGTCGCAGTTTCATGAACTTAGAGTAATTGTAATCATTGTTTTATACTATTTACTATGCCTTGAATAAAGTGGCAATACATACTTGAAACATTTTGGTGACATTAAATTGGTCATGCATTCTTTATAAATCTTTGGGATAAGATTGGTACTTTTGGTGACATAAAATGTGTCGTGCATTCTTTATAAATCTTTGGGATTTTTACATGGTATTGTGATGATACAGTGGATTACATTCATATTTAAACTAATCTATGAACTCACCAACTTTAATGTTGACACTTTTAAGCATGTTTTTCTCAGGTGAATTAGATGCTTGGATTATTTGATGTGCATTGGAGTCTTTACATTCAAGTTTTTCATGGTGATGCAATTATGGGACAACTATTATTTTGATTTCAGAAAAATCAACGAGATTGTTTTACAAACGATACTTTTTAGAGGTCGTTCTCTTGTATCTAACACTGTGTATTATGAAGTAGCACCCCATGTGGTATTCCACTGCATTGTATATTTTTGGGGGTGTTACAATGTCACTCCTTGAAGATCAACAATAGCTTCTATATTTTTAGAACATCCTTCGATATTGTACCACATAGCATGACCTATTTCAATTAGATCCTCCATAACATCTAGAATTGAACCACCAACTTTTATTTTAAACGATCTATTAGATCCACACTTCCCATTTGAGCATGTCTTCTTTTGATGCAACAGAACATGCCTCAATAAGGATCCAAAATCCACCCAAATAAGATATATTGACATTATCAAAGCCTTCGTCAGCAAAAATAACATAAATATTTGATAAAGCATTGATATCCTTAATTTTACCCATTAAGGAGCAAAAGAGGTCATTGTCAACAATGCAAGAGTCATCCATCATAATTTTCGGGGGAGGAATCAGACGATAGAGAGCCCTTATGATCATTGGATTTCAAAACAGACGCAAAAGAGTTTTTAACAGGTCCCGAATTAATCTTCACTTTAGATGGCTGCACAAACGAAGCCATAGA
This sequence comes from Tanacetum coccineum, assembly GCA_026074375.1. Classification (NCBI taxonomy): domain Eukaryota; kingdom Viridiplantae; phylum Streptophyta; class Magnoliopsida; order Asterales; family Asteraceae; genus Tanacetum; species Tanacetum coccineum. Next base: position 1,273 of record BQNB010121314.1, read on the forward strand.
TTCTCTTTGGAATCTTACAGGATTAGCATGTAAATGAAAACGCCCAATCCAAATGGTGCATAAATTTTCAATAAGTCTCTCCATGTTATCCACCTTGAGAAAGCGGACGAAGGCAAATTTCTTACCTGTTTTGGACCTCTTTAGAGGAATATACACATCGACAACCTTACCATAAGCTGTGCATACATTCCAAAGGTCACGGGCAGTAATATGATCAGGGAAGTTAGTAACAAATACCGTCTTGGAAATCTTTCCAGTAAGATCCTCCTTGGATAAAAACGATCTTTTGTCACCTGCCATGAACGAACCGAAGAAATTGATCTTTTTTGGATTGAAGGGAGATCTAAAACCTAATGATTATCGTCGAATCAAATAAAGAGGGATTTAGCAGATAACAATGAATAACAAACCCTAGATCTCACTAAATCAGATGAATGGTAATTACTTAGAACCAAGAAATCGATTAGAAATCGAAACCCTAATTCTAAAAATCACGTCGAATCTAACAAGAGAGATTAGAGAAAGCTATTATCGATCTACACAAATCAAACGTTATTCGATGAATGGAAATCAAACAGGTTAGGCAAATCGATTAGATGAGTGGATCTTGGGAATCGCCATATTTTTGGATTGAAGGGAGATTTAGTTTTTTTATCTAACAGAGAAGGATCATACAATACATTTGTAGTTACAATTCTTCCAAAAAGGTATATACATTCGTGTTAGTTTTCACATTGCATATCATGTACTCCTTTTTGTATACATGCACCTGACGGATACTTTTTCCTGTTTTACTTCATTTATCGGATTACCGTTCATTTCTTTTTGTTCGTTTTTCACTTTATAAATATTTCACGTTGTTCGTAATTCATTAATCGTTACTTAATTTTTCACTTGGTTAATCACAAGTCGAGCCCACCCGTTAGTACATCAAATATTTAAAAAAAATATTTGTAGAATGCTTATTAACAAATAATATATACATAAAATAATAAGGAATTTTGATTTTGTTTTAGCTGATACATTAAAATGAAAATTATAAACAACTCGACTTATAAAAAAATATTTTAAAAAATGCTAATTAGAATACATAAAATAAAAATAAAAATTAGAATACATAGAACTATTTAAAACAAATCAAAAATATTTGTAGAATACATAAATTTTAAAACTAATCATGAATTGTTTAAAAAAAATATTAGTAGAATGCTTATTAGAAAATAATATATATTTATTTAATGTGGACGTTTGTGATACTAATAAGTAGCATAATTTTTATAACAAATTATAAACTGATTGATCAATAAGTATGAAATCTTATAAATGAAAAATGAGTTTCATAAGCATACTAAACATTGTTATGATACGCCTTACACAAGTGACTTCCTTAATTAAAAAAACATATTTGTATGCACTAAGTTGTATAATATTTTATATTCTTTATATTTCATTAACTGTTTCTTACACTATATAAATCAAAAAATATATTTGTATGCACTAAGTTGTATAATATTTTATATTCTTTATATTTCATTAACTGTTTCTTACACTATATAAATCAAAAAATATATTTGTATGCACTAAGTTGTATAAATATTTTATATTCTTTTGTATTGGTATCAACATATACAAATATCACAATATGCGTTGTATAAAATAGTATACATTTCTTCTTTTTTTTCCGTTTTTCGTTGTATAAATATTTTATATTCTTCGTAATTCATTAATTGTTTCTTAATTAATTCCTTGGATACTCACAAGGCGAGCCCGCCCATCGGGCGTGCTTTGCAACTAGTGTGTATATATATATATATATATATATATATATATATATATATATATATATATATATATATATATCTATAACATATATATGGGGCTAACTATGACTGGATTAATATGAATTAGTGACATGGCGCCACCTCAAAGATGACATGGCACCCGCATAGCAGAAATTTTCGAAAATTATTAAAAATTATAGCCTTGCCAAGATTTGAACCCTTGTCTTTAGATACAACAAGCAGCCTTCCAACCACTGTACCATGCCAGAATTTGTGATTTAGAATTCAAAAACAAGTTTAATAAACATAATGATTTAAAATAACTTCCATAAACTATACCCCTAACATATAAACAAACGACTCTTTCATATTCACCTCAAACCGTAATAAAAGAATCGCAGATAGAAACGACTCTTTCATATTCACCTCAAACCCTAATAAAAGAATCGCAGATGGTCCTAGCATGTGAATTAGTTTTCAGTTTTATGCACCAAAGATGTTGTATTGTCTTGATCATATGTTCTGCTGCTATCAACAGGTGTCAATGCTATGTGTATATTACTGGTAAATGGAGATATATCCTTATTTAAAATATTAGAAACACTGCTTTGACGACACATGTTTAATTACCATCATACTCTAAAAATATGTGTGTGTTGCATATCCAGTATCTTGACAATTGTGTGATTATATTCATTTTTTTCCCAGTTGCGAGAGCTTTAATTTTGATCCGCTAGGTATCAATCCAGGTAAATGATCTGGTCTTTGTCTGATAATGCAGTTTTTCAGCCTATCGGGGCTGTTGACTCCTGAAAACAACATAATACCACTCAATGATTCTTGAAATTATTTCTTTTGAAAATATTAATTTAGTAGGACCTTGTCACTTATCTGAAATATCAGGGCATCATTATCTGTTTCACCTGCAATGACCTCTTTCTGTTTATACATCTCCAATCTATAGTTTGATTTATTTTTTCTAGGTTCTTGGTAGTACAATGAAGGATTCCTTTCTTGTGAATGGTTTTGCATTTAAGAAGACTTTTTCATATTGTTGAACATTGAACTGGAACTAAAGTCTGAAAAAAGAAAATGCCAAGATAAGGTAGGTAGTTTTTTATTTGATCTGCATATTATAATCTTTTCATGAACTTGAGTCACATTTTGACATTATGTTTCTTTCTATTGATAGACTTTCAGATCCATTGCAATATATGTCCATTGTTGACGTATAATGGAACATCCTATATGATAAGTTGGATAAATGTGTAAAGAGTGGGGCTAAGATTATTTTGTTACGTCTTGCTATTGGTGATCTTGCAACACAGGTGGCAGATTTTTTCTATTTGAAAATCGTCTTGTATTTGCAAATAGAACTATATTGTGGTCTTACCAGTAGCTATGCGAAGGCTCAAATATCTAACTTGAGTGTTTTTTTTAATTTAGTATTTTGCAGACCGGGATATATTTTGTGTTGGTCGAGTTACTAAAGATGATCTGAATCGTGTTACAGCCGCAACTTGTGGTCCTATGATCTGTCAACTATCTTATAGATAAGTTTATTATCTTTTACTCAATACAGCTATCTAAATAATAGTGGAATTTACTGCTCTGATTCTTGGCGTTATCATAACAAAAGACATCAATTGGCTCTACTGTTGGTTTATGATCTACTGATGTGAATTATTTCAAAATTTTATGTGTTACAGGTTCTTGGGTCTTGTGAGGTTTATGAAGAAAAACACGTTGGAAATGAACGATTCAATATATTTAGCGGATGTCCTTTAGATCTGACAGCCACTATTGTTCTCCGAGGTGGAGCTGATCAGGTTTATCTCAGACCAATAAGTTTTTAGGAGATAAGAGTAGTTGTATAAGCGGTGTCTATGTCAGCTTATATTGCGGTCTTATGAGCTAATGTTAATTTAGAAGCCTATTTTTTCTGGCTTATGAGCTTATCAACTTGATGTTCTAGCTTATTAAAGGCAGTAAGCTCAATTTGACAAGCTTATAAGCCGAAAAGAATGAGATTATAAGATTTTCCAACTTTACTTAAGTTCATATGCCTGTTATGTGAGCAAACCCAAACACGCCATTAGTTTATGAAGCTTGATAGTGAAACATGTGTTTGGCGAATTTTGATTATTGTAGCCAGAATTCGATAAGATAAGATTAGTTCAAGTAATGTGGCTAAACTGCTTTGCGCTAGGTTGTATTAAAGTGATTATTAAACGAAATTTAATTTACACATATGTAATTCAATTATCAAAACCAGAAGTAGGTTAGTTAAAGAATAAATACTACTCCAGTGATAGTAGGTGCTAATATTGATTCCCAGTTAATAAGTTGAACGTCATATAATTCGGTGTCATAGATCGTGGTTGAGGATATAATGTTTAGTTTGTGAAGCATGATACTGAAACATGTGTATAGCGAATTCTGATTATGGTGGCAACAAATAGATAAGATGAACTACTTAACTGTATCAAAGTGATTAAGAAAGGGAAAAATATTTTTTTCCTTAATCAAAACCAAAAGTAAATTTGTAAAACAACAGAAGCTAGAAGCTGGTTATGGCAACTTGAAAGCACAATAATAAGATAGCTTTTAGAATGCACACACAAACGCCTTCACCATACAATAATAAGATAGCTTTTAGAATGCACATACAAACGCCTCTATCGTACAATAATAAGATAGCTTTTAGAGTTCATAGAATACCTTAGAATGATTATAAGACGCATCCCAGTTCGAAAAAAGTGAAAGTTTCTTATTATTCTTCAGCGCTTTTAATAAGTCTAAAAGTCAACTGTTTTGGAGCTATCAAGATTGAGCATTTTTGTACTATCTGATTTCGTGACTTAACATGTGGTCATAAGATAGTGAATTATGATACAATGCTGTTCATATAGATTGTTTACAAGTGTATGGGAGATGGTGCCATGACAGTATAATCAAAATATAAGTCACTGATCTTTTGAATGTTGCATAAAGAATACGCGAAAGCGATATAATTTTAGCAACACTAAATTACTTTATATTGTAGACTGTGCTATGTAGCTTTACGTAAATTGTGGCATTCGATTGTCATTTATACATATCCATTGGTGACATAAGCAAAAATCAGTTTTGACCATGTGTCCAAAAGACAATAGTTTAATTATGAAAGGTAGCAAGGTATGAATGCATTACAATAGGTTTTGCTATTTATGTGGTGATGTAATTTTTAACAAGGTTTAATCATGATGAGTTGTTGAATTGATGTGTATGACCCATTTGACATTACGCATTAGCACCTTATCACATCTAACAGTAAAACTGTGTGGGGATATGACAATACTTTATGTTAATCTTTTAATATGGATCCATTTCTTTGAGTACATCCTCAACAACTGAATCGTATCGATCATCTTCAAAAATTATTTCACCGGTCACATAATTATTTCAAAAATTACTCGCGTTATTTAGAGTAGATGGTACTGAACTATCTTTTTTTTCACACCGTATCTTATTTGTTGTTTTTGTTTTTAGCGATCAATGATGCTTTCTTCGAATATGAACGACATAAGTTAGTTTTTTTTTTGTACGCATTATTTTTTTCATTGCAGCCTCTCATGGATAATCTAGAAGCGAAAACTTATGAAACATTTGAGTCTGATGTGGTTTTATTATGAAGCAAACTCGCCCGTTGGGCAGGTTAGGTTACATTAATTCAAAACTATATCATTTTCATAATAATGTAATTCATGGAATTATTTTTAAAAATTGTTTTTCTTGTATTTATAAACTCATAGTACCGTGTTTATGCTTTTGCTATTGCTTGAGACTTTGATATTACAAACACAAGTGTGATTTTAGTAACATAACCCGCTCAATGGGCGGATTCGGTTCATAAAACTTTTTTTGTGACAATGTTTGTCGTTCAGTTGTAATGGTTGCCGTGTTTGTGGTAAACTATTATTTCCATTCCCTTTTTCATTTGTTATCTTGTCAGTGTGGAACATATAGTTGTCTGTGTGCAGAATTACTATTATTTGTTAAAGCAAAGAAGTCACCCTGCAAAATGCTTACCATGCTAAAGGAATAGGTATGTTACCGTTGTTGTTGCTCTTTAATTTTTTTTCGGTGTTGTTTCTATTATGAAAGTTATCCCTTGTGTAATTAGTATCATCTGTCGTATTTTAAAAATAAGGACTATAGTGATCCATTCCTCTATCTTTGCTTAAATATATACTAATTAGAAGGTATTTTCTTTGTTTGCAGATAAGCATAGAGATACACCGGAAGAAGTCTGTTAAGAGTAAAAAACAACAGATGATCGAAGATTCTCTGTTTAGACAAAGACGACAACCATTCCAACTCAACCACAAACGTTGTTTACAAAGAAGCCTTATGTCGTATTTGAATAGGCATCATTGTTTTCTATATACAGCTTCCCGAAATTTATTTCAAATTAATGTCAACTTCTTGAATTGGCGTTGTCAATATTTTTACCAAAAATCTAAAAATTATATGTCAAATTTGTGTCCATGTCATCATTCATGTGGCATGCCACCTATTTGCCACGTATTTATCAAATCATCCATGTCATTGCCACGTAATATTAACTATATTAACAAAACCCAGACTAAAAACAAATTTGCTTATTAAATTTATTAACAATCAAAAACATCAAACAACAACATGAGGGTTTTGAAACTGTAATGACACAATATTGATCGGACCAAAACAGACTGACCTAACTGAACCGTTTTGATCCGTTCATGTGCAACTGGACTCAACACTGACAAATATTTCCATAATCACTAAACCTTATACCAAAAACTCCTAAACCCCAACCACTATGTATAATATCATAAGTGATATATATAACATATATATGGGGCTAACTATGACTGGATTAATATGAATTAGTGACTGGACGCCACCTCAATGATGACATGGACACCCAATTTGCATTAAATTACCGAAATTGTTAGGTGGCACACACATGACATGGAATTTCGGATTTTTTATTAAAAATTCAGAATTTTAAATAAAAATGTTGGGCATTGAAAGGTTTGAACCCATGACCTATGGTTAGTATTCTATGCACTTAACCAACTTAGCCAAGCACCCATTTGTGTTTTACTATCCAAAACAATAATGATATACTCTCCATAATTAAATTTGCATATTATATAAAATCAATAAAATATATCAACATATACGTAACCTATAACTCAAAACCCTAAAACACAAAAAGTTTCTCTTCTTTATTATATTTTTTCTGTGTCAAAAAGATGAACCCTAATCCTTTGAACATAGTCATTGCTTGTGCAGGTGGAACACTTCCCTTCCATTATTCCATACGTAAATGTCGACTACAACTTCTATAGACATCATCTTGGCCATTATTCTTCCTCATCTTGGTTTTTTCCTCAAGTTTGGCTGTGAGGTATATATCATCCTTCTTACATAAAATAACATGTTTAATTAGTCACCAATGACATCCGAACTCAATCACCACGTGTGTTATCACATTAGATATAGTTTTTTTCTAAAAGAATATATTTGTTTTCCTTATTTTGCTAGACTTATGAACATGATGCTTATTTTCTTCACTTCTTGCCTCTTGGTGTAAATTGATTACACGTGACAACATGAATTCCAAGTATAGCATATAGAAAAAGATATTATTATGAGCTAATATGTCCACCGCATATTAATTAGTTGTAGTTGAAAGTCGAAAATGAAGCCTATAATGATCAAAATAAGGTTATAATCATTTGAAAGTTGCACTAGATCGATACATGTATATATATATATATAAAATTTATAAAACAATGAGTTGTTTTATTTGTTCTTTTAAGCAAACAAGAATCAATCGCATATATATATGCTAGAAGCATATGCTAATTTTATATCTTTTATTTCTATCCCAATTGCAGGTGGAGTTCTGGATATGTGTTCTACTAACCTTATTTGGGTGGCTTCCTGGAATTCTATATGCTATTATTGTAATTACCAAGTGATGAATCAAATGAAATAATATCATCACGTATATGTGATTGTTAAAGCTGTCTAAGTGATCACATTCCGTTAGCAGTGTTCGGTGAAGAAGCCCCTACCGGCGGCTCTGTTTTATCTCTTGCTGCTCAAATCCACACTATGTTGCAGGTCATGAAAATGGATGTATAAAGGTCTCTAACATCTTAACTCTAACCAATTCTCTGTGATCAGTGGAATTTTTTAGGAACTATAGGAAATATACATGTTTTAACTTCATCTTCTATTTATAAACTGGAGTAACAGTTACAGTTATATGTATATCCCAGTTTTCTAAGTCTTTATTTTTGGTTTGTGTTTTGGGCAGTCTGGGTTATTGCACTCGCAACCAAAATCTACTGTTGGAACACCAGCTTACATTGCCCCTGAGGTCCTATCTCGGAAAGAATATGACCGAAAGGTATTATCTCTTGAGTTGTTAGAAATAATGAATATTGTTTAATCAAAGTTCTAATTTTTTCTGTAATAATCTTGTGAATCTTTCTATTGTTAGATTGCATATGTTTGGTCCCGTGGGTCTGGATTTCTGTTGTCCATGTTATATTTTCTACCGTGATAAAAGTTTGTTGCCTCTGAATTTATTAGGCTTTTTGTTCTTCTTTTTCAAAGCTCAATAGACACCCCATACACATTGGCAGCCATTGTTTGATGTTTGGCAATATGTAATGTCATAATCATTATCACTAAGTTCAATTCTACCCGTAACCCTCTCTGATAGGAAGATCAGGATCATATAGCAGTAATAGTTTCACTTATTTGACTACTAACGTTATTAGTTTGGGTCTGCATTACTGTCAAACTAAAAGGTATATTAGATATCTGACTAAAGACGTTTTGTCCGAAGCAGATTTGATTTTTTACTATTTTTGACAATTTTTTTGACTAAACACAAGGTGGAAGAACTTAATTCTGATATTATCTGTCAATTTACTTAAGTTAGCATTGTTAAATGGTTTTTTGATAAAGAAACATTATATGCATCAGGACTCTGAAAATGGAGTTAGAAATCATTTGGATGAGGTCAGATTCCAGGCACGTTTGAGCTGTATCTAGATAGTAATACAAACTATTGCTTGAAACTCTGTATGAGCTTTTTTATGTTTATGTTTCGTTTAGAACCAGTTTACGATCTGTGTATGTGTGTTGTGTGATGCAAATTTTAAGATAGATTGATGTTTGGATCTATATATTTTTTGTTGAATATGTTACTAATAATATTTACCTTTTATAGTACATGGCAGACCTACATGTTCAAGTATGACACGGTCCACGGCCAATGGAAGCACCACGAGCTTAAGGTTAAGGATGAGAAGACCCTTCTCTTTGGAGCTGACTTTGTTGTTGAGTGACCTACCTGTATTGACAGCCACACTTGGAGCAACTTTATCTAAGCATCGAGTGAATCCACGAGTGTACATCGGATGCATGAAGTCTGGTTCCGTGCTTGCTCATAAGTAAGCCATAGCTTTTATTATTGCTTATTATTTTTATTTTATTTTATTTGGTTTAACAATATGATTATAGCTAATATGTTCATATATGCAGGTTGTAGATTAATCATATGATTCCTACTTTGCGGAAAGAGATGGCATTTTGCAATCACTAGCAACGTGTGCAAAGGTCAGTTCAGATCAGCAAACTTGCAGATTAGTATTACTTTATAATGATCAATTGTTAGGTTCAGGAAAATTATTGATAAGTTGTTGTTAATCATTGAACCATAGACATTGGAAAATGCGCTGAACAGCTTAGAGGGTGCTGTTAAAAGCTTCAACCTAGTGTTAGTTAATGACGTCAGCAAGTTAAAACATCAATCAGGGTCTGATCAAAGCACTTACAGGCCTGCAAGAATTCGTTTCTGGAGAGAAGTTTCGGATGTCTATGAAATATTTCTTGTGAGCTATTGTGGATGGGCCCTTCCTTCTAATCCACTTGCTGCAATATCAAAGGAGGATGATTAATCCCTTAAAATGGAACTTTTAGATGTTTTGGGGGATAAAATTCTCCTAATGTAATGTTCCTTTCACCAGCTACATTACTTGCAACAAAGCGGAGGTGCAATGTATCTTTTCCCACGCATTCAACTACCCAACAAAGCCATAAAAGCAACCGAAGAAGCTAAAAAGGCACCAGATGCATTTTATACAGATGCCCCTGTATACGTCAAATGTGAGAGTTTCATACTATCAAAGCAATTCCAGCTAATTGATATATGTTTATTGAATTATGAGTGCAGGTGAAGTTTCGTTACCTGGAGGGAAAGCAGATAAAGATGATGTAGATGATGCCGACACAACAACAAGAGAACCAAAGGGAAAGTCAATATTAAAGTTGATTATCTAGGTTACCAGATTTCATTTTCCCTTTTATTGTTTAGTAGAATTCATATTTACTTAGAGTAGTGATCATTTGTTGGGTTCTTAAATGCAGGAATTAGAGGTGAGGTACATAATGGTGATGATGTAAGGTAATTTGATCTCACGCACTTGACGAATTGTTGTCAGGTATAAGAGAATTCAGCAAGCCCCTTACCACAACTACATTTTGTATTTCTTTAACTCATGTTTTTGTGTTTGGGATCATAAGCAACTAAAGTTATATGCATTGATTTGATTTCGTTCTAATCTATTGCAGGTTCAAAGGTTGGCATCAATTTATCGCTTGCAGAGTGAGCAGATATGGGGTAATCCAAGCACGATAAGGTACTATTACATGGTTAAATAGGCAAATAAGTAGTTTTATCCAAACAACTGAAAATGAAGTATTTTCTTAGAACCGAACTCTTATGCACTTCAATTAGTAGCGTTATATGTGTGCAGTTTTTTGGCCTGCAATTAAGCTAAAGAAAAATGACTATCAACAGATTTTGTATCATGTACTCGAGCACACTTGCTAGACCTGCCATTGAAACATCCAAAGCTTATAAGAATGATAACATTGAATGTATCCATGATATCATAACGCATAAAGTGAGGTTATACTATGGAACTGCTACTGTATTATGTAGTTTTACTCCTTATTGATATAGATATGTAATTGTATACCAATAGGAATTGCCATTGAATTATCAAAAAATTTGAATTAATTGTCAAATGTGTGCGATGTGACTGTGTTTGATTGGGTACGCAGAAATAGGACTTTTGTTGAAATTTTGAGATCGGGTTGATAAAGATGATTCGAACTTAATTCTTATGAGTTTGAAAGTGAAATTCATCCTCTTGTGCGAATAATGTTTGACATGTTTGACATGCTGAGGTTATAAGAGAATTCAGCAAGCCCCTTACCACAACTACATTTTGTATTTCTTTAACTCATGTTTTTGTGTTTGGGATCATAAGCAACTAAAGTTATATGCATTGATTTGATTTCGTTCTAATCTATTGTAGGTTACAGCAAGGTTGGGGCCATTTTTCCCACCCCATTTATGCTTGCAGAGTGGCAGATATGGGGTATATCCAAAGCACGATATGGTGCTTTTTAATGGTATAATAGGCAAATAAGTAGTTTATCCAAACAACTGAAAATGAAAGTATTTTCTATAGTACTCGAACTCTTATGCACTTCAATTAGTAGCGTTATATGTGTGCAGTTTTTTGGCCTGCAATTAAGCTAAAGAAAAATGACTATCAACAGATTTTGTATCATGTACTCGAGCACACTTGCTAGACCTGCCATTGAAACATCCAAAGCTTATAAGAATGATAACATTGAATGTATCATAAATTCATAACTCATAAGTGAGTGTACTATGAACCTGCTACTGTATTATGTTAGTTTACTCTTAATGATAAGATATGTAATAGGTATACAAGAATTGCCAAATGAATTATCAGAAAATATGAATTAAATGTCAAAATTCGAAGTGACTGTGTTTGATTGTGCACGCATAAATAAGGACTTTTTGTTTGAAAATTTTGAGATCGGGTTGATAAAGATATCAACTGAATCTTATCGAGTTTGAAAGCTGAAATACATCCTTAGTGCGAATAATGTTTGACATGCTCTTAGCTGTGACTTGCTTTTATAGCAAAAGTTCATGCAGTGAATATAAAAAGAATTTGTTAAAAAAAGAAATATAAAACTTGATGGGATCCCTTCTTCTCATTTGGCATCTTGATCTGATATATTTTGTTGGTATCTTTTTCTATTTAGCAAAACTATGATAAGGTCGATCTTCTCGGATATCCTAATAGAGGTAGCTAAGTTGTTTGTTGAACCTGGACTTATGCATAGCTATCCTATATTTCTGTACACAAGCGACTGAATGAAGCAATGAGCTGAAACCTATAGATGTATAAAAACCTGTTTAAATTGAGATAGAAGAACACGAGGTTGATGTAAGACCGAGTAACTCCAAATTCACTATATTATTTTGTACTCAAACTGCCACAACTGAAGGATTCAAAAAGGAAATGAAATTCATGGTCATTCTATTATAATATATTGTTTTTCCATGGTTTGATGTGAATACGATTTAATGGTGTCACAAACAGGTTTGTAACATGTTCTTTTTATCAGGTATGTAAGAGTGACACCAACAGAACACACAAATATTCCATCCCCTGAAGACAAAATTCGTCTTGTGAACGTGAGTAATAAGCGGTTTCATACATATGCAGAAATGCGAGTATCTCCATTTTACCATTTACTTATACTTTTAATTGTGTATTTCTATCTTACAGCTTTTAGGAATTAGCAATGAAGAAGCCGGTCTTAAAGCCGGTATAAGTAAGAATGATTCGAAAGAAACCTCTGGTGTGAGCCCACTAGACTCGCGGTCGGCTAAAAACAAAAGCTATCGTAAATCACGCAAGAAGAATAGAAGAGCTAAAGACACATAATCCTGCATGTGCTGATGTATGCTATAAATATATTTCTGGAAGCGCTACCGAATTAACTACCCCTTTATATTTGGCTTCAAGCATGGTACTGAATTAAGCCACTATGATGTATTTCTTATCATTACGGGTCTTGGGTCTTGCTGTACTCACACTTGGCACCTTTATGGGGAATGTGTAATTGAAAGTGGATTATATTAACTCGGTCTATACGAAGTATATAGAATTAGTTCCAATGGGATTACTCATTGTAAGATATGACACAGTCTTTTCACTTTTAGCATTGGAGCATATTAAGTTTCTAATTTGTTTTGTTGCATTTGTGCTCCTCTCTACAAGGTATATGCATGTTCAATAAAAGATAATACAAGCTAAATACATTTCTATTTAATAACCCTGGTCTTTCATATCTAAAACCTATGCTCAAGTATGCATTTTGTTTTTTGTTTCACTGTAGGTTCAACTTGCAGATTTTTTCTTTGCAGATGAGCTGTGTAGTCAGGTTTGACATAATTGCAAAAAACCTTTTGTGTGCACAAGGTCCGTCTCTAGGTATGTACTAAATAGCTTTTGAAGTATTGTTAGTTTTGTTACTACATAAGTTTAATTTAACTAAGTAGTGTTATTTGTTTATTGCAGATCCTACAGTGCTCACTTGACCACCTTCAGGGCACACTATTACATGGAAGGCGTGGGATCAAAGAGTGAATCTGGTGGGAGGACAACCAGGGAAAGAACTCCTGAAGTACGACACCTTCCTGTGATTCGTGACAATGTGAAGGAAGTTATGGTTTACGGTTAAATCTTTTGGTTGCCTTGCTATTTTGTTAAACATGTTTTATAATTGCATGGTGGTTCAGTATTTTGGTGACATGGTGGCTGAATCTTGAATTGATATTTTGCTTATATACTCTATATATGTACATTTTGCTGTTGAAGTATCTTTTAGTTTTATACTTTTATTTGAAGTATATGCACGCATCATGGAGCTATATTTTTTATTAGGGCTATTTTTTTGGGACATTAGAATTTTGCAATGAAACATCAGACTTAACTCTTGAACCTAAAGGCTGATACGGAAAAACGATCTAAGTCACTAGAACAACGGTCTGATGCTATGGGGCTTCAATTATACCAAAACTTAAGGATTCTAATGACGAAACCAACACTGAACCCTTATAAGTAGGAGATTATCATTAAATGTACTATTACAAGTATATTCACGGTTGCGCTATCTATAAGTAGTTTAGTATTAAATTGTTCAACCAAACACAAAAGTTATGAAAATGTGCATTCGCACATACAAAGCACGTTGAATGGGTCAAAAGGCCGTCCTGTCAACCCATTTAAGCTTTAAAAAAGTTTAAATAGATTTATAGTTGAAAACTCAAATAGTGTAAAAGAGGGGTGGGTTAAACGGGTTAATCTGTCAACTCAGATTGGTAAACGGGTCAACCCAATGTGATTACACAAACACAACAACCATTAGAACTAAACAACAAATATTGTCTCAAAAAGAGTTTTATGAACCGAACCCGCCGCATCCACTAGATGCTTTCCATACAGCCCGTCCGGTATTTATGCATATACGGATTATGAATTGGGATGGATTTTTTATGCATCAAACAAAAGGTTTGATGTTTTGAAACAACGGGCTAATGTTTTGGGACATCAAAATGTTGCAATGAAACATCAAACTTAACTCTTGAACCCAAAGGCTGATGCGGAAAAAGGATTCTAATGACGAAACCGACACTGAACCCTTACAAGTAATAAATTATCATTAAATATACCATTACAAGTATATGTTTTTGCATTTCATAGCGAAAGTTTTATGAATCGAACCCACCCGTCGGGTTAAAAAATTTCAAACTGTAATGACACGATATTAAGCAGACCAAAACAGACCAACCCGGACCTAAAAGATACTTTAATATTGAACAGACATAAATACACCCACCCAGAAATAACTGAACAATTTAGATCCGCTCAGCCCAATTGGACTCGACACTCGCAGTTATTAAGCCAAACTCACACGCACCTCTTATCTAAACAAATTCCGAAGCGAACCCGCCCGTCGGGCGGGTTATGTAACTAGTATATATATATATATATATATATATAGTGTGAGGTTCTTTTCAGAACCAAACAAATGTACAGAACTGCGAGAACCAATCTTAATCATTCAAATATGTGATCAATGGCTAAAAATGAATATGGCATATTTGTAAATAAGTTGAAGAAAAGTCATACATGGTAAAAGGAATAAAGGGTATTGTAGTCATTGCATATATAATATTAAAAAGGTTTTATATTACTACTACTTCAAAACCGTCAATTAACTTCTTCATCTCTAAATTTTATTTCTCTCTCTCATACATGTTAAAGAAGTAGAAAATCCTCGTGGTACCATATTCTTGGTTAAATAGTGAACAACCATATCACTATTTACATGCTCCCTTTAACCTTTGTCACACGACTATCCATCACCACCATTCACATTCTCCCTTTAACCTTTGTCACTACTCACACGGCTATCCATCACCTTTAAGATTATTGATCCTTTCTGCGACCATAATACCTTGTGCCTTCCTTCTTAATTCCATGGTCCTTTTCAATAAAAAATATATTTTTTTGTCATTCATGAATTATATATTTGTTGCTATTTTTTTATCAATGATGGAATTAAAGTCAATTTCATATCATGACCACTATGGGATCATAAAACATTATGTAGTTCTACTAATATCCATAAACCATGAACACACACCCGTCTACGTACTAAATTACGCAAACATAAAACAAATATAAAAAGAACCCTGACTTACTGAAGTGTAGGTATTTCCAGGTGGGTGTCTTTAGATAATTCCACTGGTTGGTAATTAGCCAAACTATATACATGGAGATAATGGTGTGATAAAGGGTCACGTATGAAGCATCCAATATCACCTTGAACAGATAGAAGGAAAGTGGTGAACATGCTTACCTTTGCCCAATCAATTTCGTAGGGATCTTTCACATTTTGGTTGTTGATTAGAAAATCTACCACTCGTCCAGGCTCGATGATCATAGTGGTGGATACATCTCGTAACGACAACAAATAATATTTATATTACCACTGGACTAAGCCAGAAGTTATGATTACTTTTGAAAAAACAACACAATAAATGATAATACAACATTTTCATTTTCATTTGAAACCGAAATTGGTGATAAATTTTGCAATTTGAAACCGAAATTGGTGATAAATTTTTCAAATTCAATGCAATATGACTATTTCAAAGTCAAACAGAACAAAAAAGAAATGACATTACAACATATTAATTTGAATTTGAAACCAAAATTGGTGATAAATTTTACAATTTGAAAACAAAATTGGTGATAAATTTTGCAAATTCAATGCAATATGATTATTCCAAAGTCAAACAGAAACGGCTACAGTTGCCTAAAAAAAGCTAAGATATAAATTTGCAATCAAATAATCGATTTTTTCTTTTCTCAATCATAAACAAAAAACAAATTTTCCCAAAAAACAAAGCTCATAAACGTTTGACCATTCAACAAATTTTCAAAATCTCATTTATTGTAGCTAAGAAACTGAATAATTCGATGTCAATACATTCAAACAAAATCTCATCTAAATTAAAAAAACAGCTTTAATATTAAGCTACGTAACCTACTTTGGAGCTATAAATAGGTGGTGTTTTGACATACCAACTCAAATGTCTGAACACACACGAAAAAAACACACATACAGTACAAGATGAAAGCAATCTTTGGATACGAGAAGGAAAGCAAGTCACAACCAAAGGAAAACAAGACGCGGCCAAATGAAAACTGTGCAGCAATCACCAGGTTTGTTTCAATATATTATCTTCTGTTAATCTGTTTATTTGTTTGTATGCATATTTTCCTGGAGCATGATTTTAACTGACCTTGCTTTTGTTTACAGCACTGCAAACCACTAACAAACTATACACCCATAAAAGATGTCCACCCCTCTATGATTTCTAACATAACCTATAAAAAACTGGCAGTATCTTTGCATGCAGAAGCAGCGGGAGGATATATGGATTTGACATACATTACAGGTTTCCACACGTTGAGACGTTACCTTTTCACTTGCCTAATGAGCAGTCGATCATATTCGATGAAAGTGATAGTCTTGACTACACACTTGATAAGGCGTTGGTTAATGAAACAAAGTTTCAAGCTTCTTTATGTTGAGTTTCCAAAGTATTATGTATGGAAGCATGATGAAAAAGGTTTCGCAACAAATACAAAAGGGTGAAAGTATTGGACGTATACATCACGTACCTCCTTCTTGGGGTGAAATGTTTTATTTGCGCGTATTGCTTAACAAGGTTATAGGCGTGATTGGACGGATTTCAGGGAATTTGACAAAGTTGTTTACCCTACATTTAAAGACGCTTGCTATGCTCACGGTCTTTTGGAGGATGACAAGGAATATATTGATGGGTTGTTAGAAGCAAGTCATTGGGGAATCAGAAATTATTTGCGACGCTTTTTTGTTATGCTAATTATGACCGACGGTATGTCTTGGCTTGAGTTTGTCTACAAAAAAACATGGCATGTGATGGCTACGGATGTTGAGAGTATCGAAGGAGTTAAGAAGAATGATCCAGGTATTTTAAACTTTCACATTTTTATACAGACTTGTCCGAACTCCGAAGTCCCATAAACAGATACATAGAAAAAACCATCTACATGTAATATATGATTCCTAGATCGCACCGATCATCTGTCAAATAAGTATATATACAACAGTAGGGCAACATATGTAATATATAAAAAATAGAACTTAACACAAACATACATATAAAGCATCAAATTCATGTTATTATAAATGTAGCTAACAAATCTGTTTTGTTTGCATTTTACTTTATATTAGATGCTTACAACATTTAAAACCATTCATATCATTTGAACCGGTACCACTATGGATGAAACAATTTTTAGAAACATGTGTATTGGGAAATGTTCTTGTTATTATTTCATTGATTAAAAAATCAAGCTTGAGTAATCTAAGGTATAACGATGCATGAAAACTAGTAGAGCTAATCAACCATTAAAAAAATTTCACGATTAAAAAAACATAAGAATCATCCTCTAAATGAATGTTAATGACGATGCATAGAAACACATTTGCACATGTGCATACCCTTAACTGGTTCAGCGTGTTTAAAAAAATAATTTTCGTATAAAACCAGCTATAATTAAAAAAAAATATTTTCTTATAAAAGAGAAATATAAAGGCTGCTTTTTAAGTAATAAAAAAGGTAGTAAAAAATGGAATGTGTTTTTACTTATATACCCTTTTGATTTAAAATAAATAGTTTTTTAATTGAAAATAAATGATTGGTCCACAGTGGTTCTCGCAGTTCTGTACATTTATTTGGTTCTGAAAAGAACCTCACCCTATATATATATATATATATATATATATATATATATATATATATATATATATATATTATTATATATTAGTGGATGAGACTCATAGACCGAATCCCGGTACCGAAACCGGAACCGTACCGGTTCACGTACCGTAACGGTACGAAATCACTGGTATACGGTACGGGGACCGGTACCTGATTCGAGTAAAAAAAAATCGGGACACTAGTTCGGTATGGGGACGGTACCAAAATCGGGAAATTACCGATAAGGAGAAAAACCATCGATTTTCCCGTTACCGGTACCGTTCCGGTACCGAATCCCGTTCGGTACTGGTCGGTAACCACTTAATTTATGCTCGGGAAAAAATCGGTACCACTAATTCGGTACGGGACCGGTACCGTGCTCATCCCTATATATATATATATATATATATATATATATATATATATATATATATATATATAGTGAAGTGTTATATTGAGAACTCATTTTAGGTGCAGAACTTTACAGAACTATTAAAATGAATCTGAGCGAACCCATTTTAGGTGCAGAACTTTACAGAACTATTAAAATGAATCTGAGCCATTAGATGAATGTGATCAAAGGTTGAAATTAAAAAGGACCAAAATTGCAATTAAACAAAAAGTAAATGTTTTCTTTTAATTAAACAAAAGTCTAAAAAGGGTATTATTGGTAGTACACTCTACATCTTTATCCTCAAACAGCTAGAAAATAATTTATTCATTTATCTTCTATACCTTCTTCTCTCTAAATCTAAAAACCACCACCCACAAACCGCCGACACCTCATTTTGTAGATCCATTTTCGGCATGAAAAAAAAATTAAACATCAAAAATCTCTTTGGATGAAGCAAGCATCAATGTGTTTTAGGAAAATGAATGAATGAATCGAATTCATTTTGTAGATCCATTTTTGGCCTGAAAAAATTCATCAAGTAGATCCAATCGCATCTGTTGATTATTGGTCAGTAGATGCACAAACAAAAAAGAAAATAGTTTTGTTATAAAAACTCTGTTTATGCACAAGTTCTTCACAGATTAAAAAGGTGCGTACTCTTAATTTTGCAAAAATGATTGTTTTTATTTTATAAAAACTTTGTCTC
>BQNB010121315.1:1983-20480 GCA_026074375.1 Tanacetum coccineum
TCAGATGACAAATCCAGTGCGTATTCTACCTGTCAATCAAATGATAGTGAAGGATCTATTGGAAATTCATCTGAGCACACTGTTGTTTTTGAATCAGAAACCATAAGTGTACCAAAAGAGATGTCTGAGTCTAAACCTGTTACAACGAATGAAAAAGTCATGTCTAAACCTAAACCAAAAGAAGTTGAACCTAGTTGTGTATCATACGTAAAAACTCCTAGGAAACAAATGAAAAATCAAGAGACACCTAAAATTAACAGGAAGAACTAGAATGAAATGATGGAAAGAGAACTAGGGGAAGGTTACTCCTTCACAAAGAAAAAGTGTTTTGTTTGTGGCAGCCTAAGCCATCTAATCAAAGATTGTGACTATCATGAGAAGAAAATGGCAAGAGAGGCTGAGCTTAAGAAACAAAGGGTTTTTATTACTGGGAATGGGGTGGCAAAACCAGTATGGACTAATGCAAACAGGGTTAATCATGCTAATCAATTTGTTCCTAGATCAGTACAACTGAATGCTGGTAGGCCAAACATCAATTCTGTTAGACCTAATATTAATACTGGTAGGCCAAACATTAATTCTGTTAGGCCTAATATTAATACTGGTAGGACAAATGTTAATTTTGTTAGGCCTAATATTAATACTGGTAGGACAAATGTTAATTCTGTTAGGCCTAGAGTTAATACTGGTAGTTCTAATGTTAATACTGTTAGATCTAGACAGCCAATACCTACCAGGATCTCAAACAGCTTTAGTCCTAAAAGACCCCAGGTGTATTAATTTAATCAAAGAAGGCATTTTTCTAAATCTTATTCACCTGTGAGAAGACCTATTGATAGAAATACAACAAAAATGTCTTATTTCGATGTTGTAAAGAGAAATTGGGGCACTGCTGTTAAGACCTCAGCAGGTTATAATTAGAGGAACTCTAGACCAAACTCCAATTGTGATAGTGGACCAACTTTTATTAGAACTGTGAATGCTAAAGGTCCACAAGGCAGACCCAAGCCTGTAAAGGCCTAGGTCCCTAAGAGAAACTAATTTCTCTTTTTCATGTGCAGGATCATCCACTCAAGAACATGGAAGATTCTTAGACATGGAGGTAAAGGTTATTGTCACCTCATCAGAGCAAATCAAAGGGATTCAGTGTTTGTAAATTTAGGAGCAATGCTGCATAATATCTCAAGAGATGATTTAGTTGATTTGTATAAAATTATGTTGCAAAAGACTACTGCTTATGGTCCTGAAAAAGATTTGGAGAGTGCATTTGCTGAAAATCTTAGGATTATGTTTAATCCACCACAAAGTGAAGATACTCTGTGGAGTTTACCTATGCACATTCCTATAGTGAAATGGAGATATTATGATTCATGTAATGTTCACTGTTTAAACTTACATAACACAACATCCATTTATATGTTGGCTGAAAGGTCATATCCCTTGTCAGAAGAAGTGTGCAGAGCCTGTTGATTGCTAAAGCCACACTGATGAATCAAATGTGGCAAACAGGAGTTAAGTCATATTACTTTTAAAAACTAAACAAACTTGTGAAGGGAACCTTGTTCAGAGGTCCAACCTTCCAAGGTTTCAAAAAAGACCATACTATGTGTTGCTTGCCATAAAGGAAACTACACAGGGCCTCCTGCAAGGCTAAATTAAAAGATTAATCACTGACCATAACACACCTTTGCCTATGGATCTTTTTGGACCAACTTCTTGTAAAAAAGCATTAATCATGCAAGATAATTGCCTTGTGATTACAGATGATTATACCAGATTTAGTTGGGTAATTCCTTTTTGGCCTCAAAGATGAAACAAGTGGCAGTCTTCATAACATATCATCCAGGCAGAATGAAAACTAGCTTAATCAAAGGGGTTAAAAACGTTAATCAGATAATGGCACTGAATTAAAAATAGAGAAGTTCGAGTAAAACAACAAATTTTAATTATACTTAAATAGTATTACTCTCGAAAGAATTCTTTCCAAAATACTTCTACAACCAAGAATTATAAGGAAAAAATCTCACAAAAGAAACACAATTCGTAAATTTTTATCCGGGAAGAACTGTTCCTCGTGTCGGTCCCAACGAAATCGTGAAATGAGAAATTAGAATATTCGGATTCGAGCCCAGAATGATAAAGACTTTAGATTTATTGATTACACAAACAAAATTAAAAGCAGTAAAGGAAAAACAATTAACAATGCACGAAAATTAATGCACACAACGTATAAAGCGAGATAAAACCTAAATTTTAAAAATTAAAAGCACAACATTAACAAATTTTATATCTAAAAAATCACAAATTTCTAAAAGAAAAATTTAGAAAAAGAATTAGAAATTTTATTTATTTTTTGAATTTTTTATGATTTTATATCAAGATTTAAATATCAAAAGAATAAAACTTTTTCTAAAAATAAACACTAAAATTTTTTTCTTATTAATTTTTCCAAAAAATACTAGATTTAAAATGAAAATTAATGCAAAAAGAATTTTAATTTTTCAACTATTTTTCATTTTTATATGATTATTTACAAAAAGTAATAACTAAAACAATTTTTAAATTCCTAGAAAATACAACTTTTAATGAGAAAAATATGGAAAAATGATTTTTAAAAACTAAAAAGGTGCAGAAAGTTATAAAAAATAAAAGCCCTAATTTCTACTTTTTATTTTTCAACTAATTTGATTTATTAAAAATTTAACCTAATTACTAATAATACTTTTATTAATAAAAAGGAAAATAAAAGAAAATAGAAAAGACAGGGTAGAAATTGCAATAAGAGAAAGTTAAGGGTAGGCGGGCGAAGTTCTAGAAATTTACACAGTAGTGAAAACGGGTGACCCTACACTTTAAAGAATTTACCAAACAGACCCTAGCTTATTTACTATTTTTGGCTTATTAAATTTTGAGAAAAATCAAAAACCAAAACTACAAAGTTTGCTTATTAGCTTACTCTAAACAACTTTTCATAAAGCTCATTTGGACTTTTACCCAAAGAATAAGCTAGAAAATAAGAAAATGAGTTGCTGTCACAGAAAGTAAGGAATTTATTAGAAATTTAGGATTTTGGCTTATTATGAGCTTAATACTTATTGAAAACTAAAACTAAAAGCAGCTTATTGAAGCTTAAGATGTAATATTAAGGGATTCTAAACTATTATTACCAATGTTTAAACATTTAGAAAGAAATTTTAAGCTTAAAAGAAAAAAAAAAAAAAAAGAAAAAAGCAATGTTTTAATGAAAAAGCCTTTTGACTTAATTTTAGATAAGGCACACAAGCTTATTATTGGACCTTGGAGCTGAACTCCTTGAAAATAAAGCTAACCTAGTTTCCTAGAATCAACCTAGATGAAAATAAAGGGATTTGGCAAAGTCTTAATTATAAAATGAAGAATTCAAAGTGTAAAATGGAAAACTTATTGCTGATGCAAAGTGCTTGCTGATGCAAAGTGCAAAGAACAGAAGTGCACTCAAATTCAGGCTCAACTTTGGAAGCTAATTCATCTCCTAATGAACCTAAATGAGCACAACACACCTTTGAACCTTAAGTTGCTTGTAAAAACTCTTAAACCTAAAATTGCAAATTACTGAAAATAATGCCCTGGTGCTGCAAGGTTTATCTACTCTCAAACTCTTTAATTCTAAAGCCTAATTTATAAAAGCTGTTTAACACTTGCTAAAACACCCTAACTCAACTAAACAAAAGAGTTTGGCAGAGAGATTTTGACTTAAGAGTCAATTAAAGCTAATACCAAACACTACTTAAGAAACTGACAGAATTTGAAAATGTTTTTAAAATCTAATTAAGAGCTAAAATATTTAAAACAAAATAGCTACACCTACTATATTAGAAAGCTTAATAAGATTCTAAGCTAAAATATGATGCTTATTAATAAGAAAAAATAGACTTTCTCAGTCTGAGGATAACACTAAACTAAGAAATTTTACACAAACTGAATTAAAAAGAAATTGGAACTGAAATGCTTGAGGCTCTTCACACTAAGCTCTCCAAGAGTAAGCGCTTAGTGTTCTTATACGGCACATAAGCCCACTAGACAATGAGCTATAGCTCAATAAGCTCAAACAGCTTAAAACTCCCTTGATCCACCCAAAATTGAGCTCAACATTCACAAATTCCATGATTTGAGTGTAAATGAGTAAGAATTGTAAATGATTGCTTCGGACAATAAATTTGCTAAATTTAAGCCTTATTAGAAGTAATTAGCTCTATTGACCTATTTAAAGCTTATTGATTATCACTTCAAACTGAAAAATGAAAGAGCATTAAAGGTGTAAAGTGACTTTTATACTGAAATTGAAAGAGAACAAGTGAACAGGAATGATTTACAGAGCTTAAAACTTAAGTGCTTAAAATGAAAGCTTAATTTGCTTAAACTCGGAAAATTTACAAAGTAAATGATTAAAACAGAAAATTTTTACACTGAAAAATGAAGACCTAAGCTACTATTTATAGAGAAGAGGTGAGGAGGGGGAAGAATTTCTAGGAGCTTCCTTTAAATCTCAACCATCGATCATTTGAAGTCTATTTGAGGCCGTTGGATCAATTTAGTGAGGTGTCTTGGCCAATAGGCTGCTGCCACGTGGTTTATTATGATTGGGGAAGAGTGTAAGAACGAATTGAGAGTTTAAAAGGGAGCGGGGTTGGGTAAATTTTGGGTTTGGGATGTGTTGAAAATTGGCGGGAAAATCAGTTTAAGCGGTTAGGGTTGTTAGGTTGTTTGCTAAAAAGCCGGGCATTATTTTGAAAGTTTGGATTGTTGTCGCTTTTGGTCCTTGTGGTTGTAGCCCGCCCTTTGTAGTGTTAGAAGAGGTTTGAGGTTATGCAAATTCAGTCCTTGTTGTTGTGTTCTTCTATTTCTTCTTTATAAAACAACTTTTACTCTTTGGCAAATTAAGTCCTTGAGCTTTAAATCTTCAAAGTAAGCCCTTAATCCTTGAACACTTGACAATAATGGCCCCTTGACTTTCTTTGGCTTTGACTTCCCCATTATTTCTTCTTTTGACTGAGTTTATGACTGGTCGGCTGATCCGGCTGTGATTTCTGGCTGGATTCGTCGTCTTGGCTCTTTGCTTTTTGTCTTTTACTCGTTTCTTGTCGGTTTTTTGAATCCGTTTGTTTGCTTCTTTTTGTCCTTTTCCAATCCTTACCTGCACAATAAGACACAAAAGCACACATTTTCTATTCTTTTGGCATTTATTTGGCTTTTATTAGGCAAAATCCCGGGTAAATTAGAAAGTACAATTAATGCCAAATATCCAAAATTCCCCAAACTAAAGGATATGCCCGGTCCTCACGCAATGTTATGAAATGTACACTTTGTAAACTAAGAAGTTTCCAAAATGCCCTTGTTTAGAATCTTTTATAAATCACCTTTTAAAATCAACTTTCACTTTTCTCATCATTTAATCCCATGGAAAACACGTTAATGGCAATCATTGCATGTTTGCAACTTTTAGGCTCATCGAAATAGGCTACACCCATATAAAATAGAGCACAAAGAGGAAAAATCGTCATCCTTGACTTTTCACTAGACTACGCAAAGCTAATAAACCAATCATTGACAATATAAGACCAAATTGAATACAGCTTAATACTTAAACTGTTGAACTTTTCCCACTCCAGGTAATAAAGTAAATGATTAAGATGTGTGCACACTTTTAACTCAACCATAGATCAATTATATCTTCAATAGTTTTGAAATTCATCTAATCTTTACAAATAAATCCTGTGGGCACAAATGAAAATAACATAGATAAATCTCGACCAAAGCTAACAGAGAATCACAGAAACACAATATATAAATTGATTTTAAAGAAATGAAATTTTTAACACATTCTTTTTATTTTCATGTACTATATTATTATTTATTCGCAATATGGGAATGTTGTATCTTAGTTCGAACCCCTACTTAGGCATTTCTCCCAAATGGATCTCGCAACCAACAACCGTGTTCTTAGATCGAACCCCCACTCCCCTGCTAACGTTTGTGGGTTATCTGTGACAACACCTTTTTCCAACAAAGCTTAGAATCCAAAGACCTCTTAGTTTTGCAATCATCTCCTAGGCCGCCGCTCCTAGTGATGAATGCCACGAACCATGTCTACTACATAGTTTTAACCTTAAGTTCGACCCATCCGAGTCTTTCTTCTCAACATGGAATACTCCAACTAAAAAAAAGATTAAAAAACTACATATCCTTTTGTTATTCTATTTTTCGAATGCTTCATTGGCACAAAATTAATCTTTTGCATTAGAATGCTCATTTCGCATTCTTTTATAATTATCCTTTTTTGATGAATGGAAAAATTTCATTTTAGAAAAGCAACTTATAAATTTGAAACCAAAAATCTTACTTACATATTAGTAAGACTTTTTCTAAAGACATTGGTTGACTTAGCTAAATTAAAAAAAACACGTATGATTAGGTGGTTAAGATGCTTATGGAATAAAAAGACACAAAACATTCATATAAGCTTTAGGCTTTCCCAAATAAACCTTTCTTAAACAAATACACTTATAATTAACACATCATTTTACTCGTTCTTCACAATTTAAAATCCAAAGCAATGGATTTGAGAAAGCTTGGCCCCACAAAAGTAGGTTATAAGAACTAGCTAAGGCGCATTTTTCACCCGGGTCCAAAATCAAAATTACTACTATTTCACACCAACGACTACCAAAAAGAGGTGTTTTTTCCAAACTTAAGCTTCTTTTGAGCTTTTCTTGTAAGCAAAAATTTAAAATTTCTCACTTTTTTCACAAAAAAAAAATTCAAAAAGATTCAAACAAGGTTGCGTGAAGTGCAAGTCAATATCGAAGATATCCTTCCCCAAACTAAAATGAAACTTTGTCCTCAAAGTTTAAAAATAAGGGTCAAAAGGAATCTTTAACAAAAATTCTAAGGCCATGCCAAAAGAATAGATGTTAGTTCGATAAAGACAAGGATAAGAGATAAGAGTTTTCCCATTTATGAAGAGAAGATTGGAGACCATCGATGGAAATTGTAGGAATTGCTTTGTCCTTCCACAATATTGAACCATGAAGCTTGCCCAAATCCGAAAACCATAGACCAAACAAACATAACAACAACAAGAGACGAAAAGAACAACTTCCTTCTTTTCTTTGACAATGTTACTAAAACAATCTCTAAAACGCTTAGTTTTTTGTTAACCGAGTCCAAGCTGGATACTCGCCCCCGAATTAATTTGTCCATAGGGGAAGTAGAGAAAAAAAGAAAATGAAAAGAAAATAAAAGGATAAGAATGGGGTGCCTCCCACCGAAGCGCTGTTATTATAGAGTCCCCTTCCTATGACTCACTTCCCCAAACATTTCCTATGTGGTAATAGCAATGGAGAAGAAAATCTAAGAGGTACAACCACCCCAAACTTAGAGATGAAAGATATACCAAAGCATTTTTGATTCCGGGTTCAAAAAACTTTTTAGAAAAATTTTCAAGATTGAAAATGAGAACCCAAAAAAATGCTTGGTAACATGAAAGACCATTAAGGGTAGAGTGTGGAGGGTCAAAAAAAATCAAGAGTCAAAAGAGCTTTTAGATGGTGCTAACTTCATTAGAACCCTTATCCTTAAAAGCATCATTCTCAAAAATACCGGATTAAAAACTTTATCTTCACTCCCCGTGCGTAAGATACGGTGTAAAACCTCATGATAGGATGAAAATTTTAAAAATGTTCGGGTATTAAATGAGAAGGTAATCTTCCTCTTCATCAGTAAACAACATTTTCACCTATATCCGTAAGAAAGTTCACTATTTTAATTCATCAAAAACATTAACCTCAGCCATCACGGGCTCATCATCAAAAGTAAATGACTCATACTCGGGAAAAAATCATCGAGTAATCAAGGGGTAAATCATCAATAGACGTAGTGTCCTCCCCTGAATCACGGTCACAGTCTCTGATTACCCCGTGTTATCGAGTATCCGAAAAACAAAGCAAATCCGCCCAACCTCTAAAAGGCAAATCAATATCCACTACGGGATAGTAAGGAGGGGCAAACAGGAGAAATCGTGAATAGGAGATAAAGATTAAAAGTTGATAATCTTTTCAATTAAAAGATAACTTTCGAATAATTCTCCCGAAGAGAAATGTCAACTATCTTTTAGAAATGTCGAGTATCAATCACTCCTCCGTCCTCCCCAAAATCAACACCATCAAAAAAATCGACATAATAATCGTCAATCTTCGTCGTTATCATCACCACCGACACAACTTCAACGAATTCCATGGAGAAAGTAAGCAAGATGAGCAAGTCTACTCGTGGACTTCTCATAATATGAATCATCAATGTCGAACAAATCACACTCCCCCAAACTAAAGTCATCGGACTCACTTGGGTTTGAAACAAGGGTCTCAACACTAATAGCCTCCGTTTCCGGAGTAGTGTTGATATGCTCGTCTCCCATTATGAGTGAATCCTAGCTCTACGTTTGCGAAACGGGTATGTGAATCGTATTAGGATGAACCGCATAAAATCCTCAATCATCGTCATCATCGACAATGATAATCTTCGACATGAACTCCTAGCTTCAGATTCTCCTAATTTCATTTTGCTTCTTGTGTAATTTTTCCCAAATTGAATACTAAGACTATTGAATCCTATCTTATACGCTCAAAAATCAATCTTTCACATTTTCTTCTATAAACAAAATCGATTTCTTCCTTTCGATATTCTCTTATTCCTAACTCATTCATCCATTCTTTCATTTCTTCTAAACACTGCTGCTTTTGAATCTCCAAATCTTGGATTTTCATTTCTTGAGAAGATTGACTTTCATTTAAAACTTGATTATCTTTTTGAAATCGCTCCTCAGCAAGAATTCCACAATACTTTTCTCTCTTGATCTTTTTGGATTTTGTGTTTAAGAATTACTTGTTTGAGTGGTAAGGAATTTTGTGTTTTTCTTTTTAATTGTTTCTAGCTTTGTTAGAAAATAGTTTTTTTATAAAGTTGTCTTTAGTATAAGATTTGAAAAAAAAAAGTTAGTTAGTGAGTCGATTTATAAATAATAAAGATAAAAAAAGAAAGTTTTGTGTTTAGTCATCTTGTCAACTCGTTTGTTTTAATACTTTTGTCGTTATTTTTAAAATGAAATTTAAAAAAAGTAGTCTATTAAAAAACAAAAAAGAAGTCTATAAAAAGTGTCTATTAAAATATATGTTTCGTCTAAATCTTCTCGTAGTTATAGTATTAGTAAAAATAATAATAGTAACATTTTTTTCTAACAGTCGTTAAGTTATTTTTCTTTTACATCAAAAAAATACAAAAATATTTTTCCTTTTAAGTTAAAGTTAATCATTTTATTTTATTTCCTATGACGTTTTGTAAATCGCTCAGGGTTTATATAAACCCACGTTCTTAGGGTAAACATCTCGCTAGTCCGTTCTATGAACTTAAACGTAAAATCAAAAGGAGGACTAAGCCCGAAAAGACACCAAACGTACCCCTCGAAATCGAATCACCCAAACCTCATGTCAAACAACCATTCATCGAGGAAGTTTTCGTTGTAAACTCCAAAATCAAAATATTGATGGAGAAATTCGAAACCCCACCCGATTCCCCACCTGTAATTGATCCCGATGATCAACCGATGTGGTCAAGCACTAGGATCGTTGTTCCAACGCCTAGGCCCGCTATTGTTCAGCTCTCTATTTCGAACAACTTCCATATTAAGGGTACCCACATGCAAATGATAGGGGAAAATCAATTTGATGGGCGAATTCGGTCTGGTCCTCACTGACACGTAGCCAATTTTCTAGAGATAAATAACCTATTCCAATATGGTGAAAATCAAGAGGAAGCGGTTATGTTGAGGACTTTTCCTTTCTCGTTATCCGGAGAAGCTAAGACTTGGTTGAACGAACTTAATAACGGAATTATTACTTCGTGGAATGAATTGAGAGAAGCTTTTATTAGCCGATAATTTTCTCTTGCAAGGTTTAAACGTCTCCTAAATGAAATTCATAGTTTTCACCAACTCAATCACGATTCCCTCGTTGAAGCTTGGCTCCGAATGAAGGAAATGCTTCCCACTTGTTACGGACATGGTCAAACCAAAGGAGCGATAATTCAAATATTCTATCATGGTTTAGACGATCCAACTCAAGGAATTCTCGACGCCGGAGGAATCTTCCTCTACAAAACTCCCAACAAAGTTTTCACAATTCTCGAGGACAAGGTTCTTCTCAAACTCGATTTCTTGGATGATTTCCAAAACAACCCCAAATCTAAAACCGTTGTTTCCGCCGGTGGAAGCAACCTCAACTCTGATCATGCCATTTTGATGGATAAATTTGAAACTCTCGCTACAAAAATCGATTCCAAATTCTTAATCGTAAGGAAGGAGTTTAAGGAGATGCGAGACAGTCGTAGTGATGATGAAGGAAACCACGCTTCACAAATCTACATGAGAGATGACACGCCGATGTGTGAACCTGGTTTGTAGTAAAACAAATTCAATATACGTATAGTATTAATCCCGTAAGAATTCTTTCCAAAATACTTCTCAACCAAGAGAAATATAAGGGTAAAAATCTCACAAAAGAAAACACAATTCGTATATTTTTATCCGGGAAGTACTTATCCTCGGGTCGTGTCCCAACGAAATCGTGAATTGAGAATTTGGAATATTCGGATTCGAGTCAAGAATGATAAAAGTCTTTTGAATTGTTGATTACACTACAAATTTTAATAGCACAAACTAAAAACAACGGAATAGAACGAAATATAAATGCACAAAAAAAACGTATTAAACGCGAGCTAAAACTAAAATTTAAAAACTAAGGCACGATTTTTAACAAATTTTATACCTTTTTTTTTATGTATTTTTGAATTTTTTATGAATTTTCTAAGATTTAATGATTTATCAAAAATAAACTTTTTCTAAAAATTAACACTAAAATTTTTCTTTTATTTTTCAAAAATACTAGATTTAAAATGAAAATTATTGCAAAAAGAATTTTAATTTTTCAACTATTTTTCTATTTTTTATGAATTATCTAAGAAAAAGTAATCACTAAATTCTATTTTAATTTCTAGAAAATTCAACTTTAATAAAAAAAATATAGAAAAATGGTTTTTAAATTCTAAAAAGGTGCAGAAAAATTATGGAACAAAAAGCCCCAATTTTAAAAACTAATTGAACCCTAATTTGTCCAATTAAAACTATAAACCCTAATTATTTAAAACTAAAAACTAAAATTTTAATTTTTTATATTACTTATAAAAGACAGGGTAGAAATGGTAAAAAGGAAAACTACAGGGTAGGCGGGCGAACTTTGGAAAATTTACACTATAGTTAAAACGTATAACCCTAAACTATTAAGAAATGACAGAACAGACCCTGCGATTTCAGCTTATCTTTGGCTTATTAAAAAGTGCTTTTCAGTAAAAACTCAAAACTACAAACTTGTAAAGTAGCTTATTCTCTACAACTTTAATAAAGGCACTTTGCACTTTTAACCACTCAATAAGCTAGAAACTTAAACTTTCAGTTCCTGTTACAGAAACTAGGTGTTTTCTTATCTTTTTGAATTTTTGCTTATTCCTAGCTTATTAGTTGATGAGAATTAAGAACAAAAATGCTATTTGTAGACTAAGATGTGTACTATGTGTATTTAACAAGAAATAAGCTACTTGTTAACAAAAATTACAAGAATTTTGCTATTGAACACTGCAAGATTTAGGTGTAAAACTGTTTAGAGCTTTTTCTAATAAGCTAAGAAGCTTATTTTTGAACTTGAGAAACTGAAATTTTTACAATAAGCTACCCTAACTAACTTTATTCAACCTAGATAAAAGGATTTTACAAATTCAAACTAGAAATTTAAAACTTCAAAATGAATTAATGGCTAAAAATTAAACTGCTGATATGATGAGTTGCTGATATGTTTGGCAAAGAAGGTAAAATGCAAGCTAAACTTTAATATTAAAACTCTAACCAAAGTACTAGATGCCTTTCTACCTGAATTATCTAAATGTGAATCTAAAATGCTTATAAAGTCCTAGAATCCAAAATCACTTATACTGAAAAATTGCCCTGGTGCAAAATGAAAGTTTTTACACTCTAGATTTTGGAATTCTAAAAACTAACTTCTAAAATTTGTTTAAAATTTTGTTGTAAAAACTAACTCAGCTAAATGAAAGGTTTTGACAGAATGTGGTTGACTTTAATAGTCAAATTAAGCCTAATCCAAACACTCCCTTACTAATAAGCTGTCAAGACTAAATGCACTTAAAGTCTATTTAAAAGCTAAAACAGCTTAAGTTTTTTATCTACTTCTATTTAGAATGATCTACTTAAGCTATTTAAACTAAAAAAACCTAAAGCTTATTAATAACAATAAGCTACTTCTTCTACTAGCTATTAACACTAATATAGCAGACTATATGAAAAATTTAGATTACTCAAACTTAATCTTCTAAACATTCAAAATAGCTAATCAATAAACCTAAACAACATCATATTGAAAAGACTTAAACAGAATTTGAATAGAAATAAGCAATTGTAAAGGCTAAATTTAAACTAAATTGAGAATTTTGAAGAATTTAAACCTGAGTTTTATGGAGTCTCAGCACAAGAGCCACTCTAGTTGAGTGAGTGGCTCAATTTAAACCCCTAAATGGCTCCAAAGCCTCTAAACCAAAGAGCAAAAAGCTCAATAAGCTATTTTCAGCTTATTACCTCATAAACTTCCATTACATGATCAAACTGAATGCACTTGATAATATTTGATGTAAAATGATTACAAGTAGTATTTGAATGACTAAAACAGAATTTAAAAATGAATTTGAGCTTATTATCATGAATAAGCTAAAAAGAGCTTATTGAAGCTTATTTGATATAAAATCGACTTAAAATTTGAATCAAAGTTCAAGTAAACTTGGAAAATGAATTGTATTACACAAATAGATGGAGTACAAGGTTAAATGAAGAAAGTACAAGTGATTTAAGCTGAGATTAAAATCTTAAAAGAAAAATGCTTATTAATGAAAGAAATACAAAATTGAAATTTAAAACAAAGTTACAAAGTAAAAGTGTAAAACAGAAAAATTAACACTGAAAAATGAAGACCTAAGCTACTATTTATAGAGAAGAGGTGAGGAGAGGGAAAGGATTCTAGAATGCTCTGTCAAATCACAGCCGTTTGATCATTTGAGCTTATTTGTGGCCGTTTGATGGAGTGATGAGGTGTCTTAGCCAATGATTTAATGCCACGTGGTTTATTATGATTGGGGAAGAGTTTATAAACGATTTGAGTGTTTAAAAGGGAGCGGGGGAGGGTTAATTCGCGATTTGGGTGAGTGTTACTTTTGGCGGGAAAGGTAGTTAGAAGCGGTTAGGGTTGTTAGGCTGTTGAGATAAAACCGGGTATTATTTTGAAACTTTGGGATGTTGGCAGAACAAGTCCTTGTGAATTACACCGCCCTTGCTAGTGTTAAAACAAGTTTGGAAATGGCAAGTTCGGCCCTTGTTGTTGTTTCACTTCTATTTCTTCTTAATAAAAACACTTTCAACATTTGGCAAACTTAGTCCTTGAGTTTTAAATCTTCAAATAAACTCTTTAATCTTTGAACACTTGACAACAATGGCCCCTTGACTTGTAATTTGAGCTTTGACTTTCTTTATTTCTATCTTTGACTGAGTTTGACTGTGTCGGGCTGATCCGGCTGCGATTTCTGGCTGAATTCTTTGTCTTGCTCTTTGCTCTTTGTCTTGCTCTTGACTCTTTGTCTTTTTCCCATTTCTTGTCGGTTTTTGATCGTTTTTGCTTCTTTTTGTCTTTTTAATCCTTTCCTGCACAATTGGACACAAAAGCACACATTTTCTATTCTTTTGGATTTAATAGCTTTTATTTTAGGCATAATCCGGGTAAATTAGTATACAAATTAAGCTAATATCAATGGCAATTACAAGGAACTTTGAGAAGATTTCATTGGAATGGATGATTGCAAAGAAATCTAGGAAGCATCAGAACTAGGTTTGGTGGGTAATGCAAATCAAGAAAATGCATGAAATGCTAGTTTCAAACTACAGTTTGAAGGCATTTAATTTTACAATTTCCAGTTCAGAAGGGTTTAGAAAAGGGGATATGACAGATTCAACAATTACTTTCTCAGTTGGAAGCTCATGTGCTGAGAGTATCAACTGAGGATGCACAATTATTAAGTTTCTCAATCTTTGCCCCTGATGGTCATTCTGGCATGAACTTTGAGGAACTAAACCAGATGTTGATACTTTATATATTGAGGTTTTGTTACAAATTACCTTAGGGTTTTTGGCAGGAAATACAGGTGTGCCTCAAAACAACTCTTCAAGTGATCAAATGTTGCTTTTGTTTCACAAAGACAAAGCAGACTAATCAAGGTTAAGTTCTGTTTTTTATTGGTGTCTACAGTACTTCGCAATCTTCTAATTCTTCAACAATATTCCTGAAAAAGTAGTTCTTGCTGGTTTTTACGATGAAGGTATTTATTCCCTCTTGCCAAACAATCAGAAGACTGGAGACTTGCTTCATGAAGACCTGGAACAAATTGATGACTTGGACATTGAAGAGATGGACATAAACTGGCAGATAGCAATGATTGCTATTCGAATGAAGAAGTTCTATAAGAAAACTGGAAGGAGGGTTCGTGTGGATGGAAAAACACATGTTGGTTTTGACAAAAAGAAGCTTGAATGCTTCCTTGTCTTAACACTGGTCACTTTGTAGTGGAAGGTACAGAATAGGGGACACATGTGGAAAGAAGAGGAGAGACTCAGTTTATCAACACCAAGAAAAGTAGCTGGAAAAGCAAGAGAAGAATCAATTGGGCTTGCTGACAATGGATGATGGTTTGTCAATTGGGTGTAACAAACTGAAGATGAAGAGTTAAATCATGCACTCTTGGCATCAGTTCCAATAGTGAGGTATCATTATGTTCTAAAACTTGCATTAATTCATATAATGAGCTTAAAACACTGTGTGATGAACAAATGAATCAGTTAGGTGATCAAGAAGTACAAAATAATGCCTTTAGTCAAGCTCTTAAGTTACTACAGAAGCATAACTTGTCTACTTTCTCAAAAACAGCAACTTTTTCATAATGAAAAGGCTTACAAATTTTTCAGGCAAAATAAATATATATGAAAAAAGATGAAAAGCTTAAAAAAAAATATAAGAGAATTAGAATGAAAAGCTGTAAAAGAAAAGGAACAATTGCAGAAAACATTAGATTCATGGAAAGATTCTTCCAAGAATCTTTGGAGATTAATTAATTCTGGCATGAGTTCAAATAGTAAAGTTGGCTTAGGGTATGAAATACAATCAAACAATGAGGTTCTAAGTTATGAGGAAGAAATGAATTTTTCTGTTTTTAATTGTTCAGAAGAGGACTCAGTTGGAAAACCTTTGTACTCTAGATTTATAAAAACTAATGATTATAAAGGTGTTCCACATCCCTTCAAGTGGAGATTATACTCCCTACACCACAAGAAGAAAATTGTGAGTCTTATATGTTATGGTAAAAAGGACCTCAGAGCCAGAACCCAATGTATCTGATGTTAAATCCTGTGAATAATTTTAACTGTTATCTTATGATAGTGCAGGTATCTATTCGATCATCATACTGAGCTTTCTGTTGATCCTGGAATTGAGATTTCAAGTGTACTTCAGATGTGTATGTGTCTACACCTAAAATCAACAAATGAAAAAGGATGTGTATGATCCAAAATCAAAAGAGGTTTATCTAGTTGTGTTTCACACATAAAAAACTCCTAGACAAACCAATCAAAGATAAAGCACATACTAAAGTTAATAGGAAGATATTAGAATGCTATGATGGAAAGAGATAGTAGGAGAGGTTACTCTTTCACAAGAAGAGAATGTGTTGTTTGTGGTAGTCTAAGTCATTTGATCAAAGATTGTGACTGAGTGATGTGAAAAGAACACGCAAGAAGACGTTGCTGAGTTTAAGAAACAGTGTGTGTGTGTGTTTTAATACTGTGTAATGGGGTGAGTAGAAAACTCAGTATGGAATTCTAGATGAACGAATCTCTCTAGGGTTAATGTGATAATCCATTTTGTTCTAGATAAGTTATACAACTGAATGGTTGGTAGGCAATGTTAATTCTGTAAGGCCTAATGTTTAATATTGTAGGGTAAAGTTAATTCAGTTAGGTCTAATGTTAATACTGGTAGGGTAAATTTAATTCATGTTCAGGTCTAAATGATAATACTTGTTAGTCAAATGTTAATCTTGTTAGGCCTACAGTTTCAATACTGTAGTTCTTTGTTAATACTGTTAGAATCTAGAACATCCAGTACCTACCATACTAAAACAGCCTTAGTCCTAAAAAGAGACCAAGGTGAATCAATTTAATCTAAAGAGGTATTTTCCAATTTTCATATTCATCTGTAAGAAGACCCTACCCTTTGCAAAAACTACAGCACAAATGTCTCATTCTCATGCTGTAAGGGAAAATTGGGGATCTCTGTTAATGACCCTCAGTAGGCTTATAAATGGAGAACTCTAAATCACACTCCACTTGTGATAGTGGACCAATTTTTGTATTGAACTAATAAATGCTATAAGGTCCACAGGCAGACCCAAGCTGTAAAATGCCGGGTCCTAAGAGAAACTAATTTTCTCTTTTTCATAGTGCAGGTTATCTACTGAAGAACATGGTTAGATAGAGGTATATTTGATAGGGGAAAATGCCCAGGGCTAATGACATGTAACAGGGATTAACTGGAGGATTTGAAGAATTCAATTGGGGATCTGATACTTTGGAGGTAGCAATGGCTACATATTCTGGAAAGGAAATATAATAAGAGTGGTAATTTTCGATTTTGATAGTATGGTTTTTGTAAAAGAAATCTAGGGCATTTTAACCTTTTCTCAATATCACAAATATGTGATAAGCTGCACACGGTTCTTTTCACTAAAACTCGAATGTCTTTGTTGTGTCTTTTGACTTTTAAGATGCCTTTGATGAAAATGAGATTCTAAAGGTCCCTAGACTTCACAAATACGTACGTTTTAGATATGAAGACCACCTACTCCTGCAAAAGGTTTCTGCTGTTTGTTTGATTTGCTTGAAGTCACGTCTTCTGGATGAATCTAAAATTTTGGCACAGAAGGTTCAGGTCATATCAATTTCAAAAAACCTAAACAAACTTTGTAAAGGGAAAACATTGGTAAGTGGTCTACCTTCCAAGGTTTTCGAAAAATGGCCATATTGTTTGTTGCTGCCATAAAGGTAAACAAACAGGCTCACTTGCAAGGCCAAATTAGAAAGATTAATCACGGAGCCATTACACACCTTGCTATAGGATCTTTTTGGTCCTACTTCTGTTCAAAGCATTAATTAATGAAGTTATTGCCTTGTTGTAATTACTATTGATTGTACCACGATTTAGTAGGATATTCTTTTTAGCCTATAAGGATGATATAGTGGCTTCTTCAGAATTCATTAGGCAGATTGAAAACAAGCCTTAGTCATAGGGTTTTAAAAATCTTAGCTTCAGATAATGGCACTAAATTTAAGAATAGGAATATGCTTGAATTTTGTTGGAAACAAGGGAATAAAACCAAGAGATATGGTCAATTGCAAGATAAAACAAGAGTATAGCAATGCCAGAACTCCACAGCAGAATGGAGTTGCTGAAAGAATGAACAGGACTCTAATTGAGGCAACTAGGACAATGCTAGCAGACTCACTATTACCAATTACTTTTTGGGCAGAAGCAGTTAGTACTGCTTGCTATATTTTTAATACGGTAAGAGTGACTAAACCTCAAAACAAAACTCCTTATGAGCTTTTGTTTGGCCACAAACCAATTATTAGCTACATAAGACCTTTTGCATGTCATGTTACAATTTTAGATACTCTTAGTGTGATAGCAAAGCCTATAGGGTTTATAATTTAATAACCAAAAGAGTAGAAGTAAATCTGCATGTTAATTTTCTTGAAGATAAACTCAATGTCAAAGGAGTAGGGTATAGATGGATGTTTGATATTGACTATCTTACTGATTCTATGAACTATATTCTTGTATCTTTGGAGAATCAAGCTAACCCACATGCAGGTGCTTCGGAAGTAACTAACAGTGCAGGTATTTCACAAACTCCAAATTCAAATGCTTCTGAGGAAAAAGATGAGGATGTAAAGCTTATTGTTGTGCCTTCAGCTGTAAAGAATACTGAAGAAAAAGTTGAATCAAGGACGTCTTCCACAAATTTAAAGAAAGATGAGATATTGACAGAACCTCGACAAGAGAAGGAGGCTTCTTCCACTGACACTTCAGAAGATAATCCTAAGATTCTGGCTATTAGAAAAGAGTTGGAAGAAATTGCTCTAAAGCATTTAGGGAGAGTATCTGAAAACAACTCTACCAGTACTCCTTCAGTTAATTCTGGTAGTGAGCCAGTTAATACTGGTAGGTTTGATTCTGATGATTCACCTATGC
>BQNB010121316.1:4353-20480 GCA_026074375.1 Tanacetum coccineum
ATCTTTGTCTTTTCAAACAAATTCAAAAACTCAGTACCATCTGAGTATATAAGCTGTTTTCAAACAGCTTTTTCAATATGCACTTAGGTTTCAAATTAGTTTTCAAAAGCTTTTCTTAGAAGCTTATAGGTTAAAGTTCAAAAAGTTGCAAGCTAAGTTTCTTAAATTTCTCATTTGCTAGCTTAATATTAAGATTAAAGTCCCTGCAGGGCCTGTTTGGTTCTTAGTTTGCTTATAGGTGCTTATTTTTGGAACTTCAGCTTTAGGCTTATTTCTTTGCTTATTTCTAGACTAAAGCTGTTTATTAGGTTAGGATTAATATATAAGTAGCTTATTGTTCATAAGGTTTAGCTTAATTCAACTTTTTGAGTTCTAAAATTTTGAAAAAGCCAAAAATCTAGTTAAGTAGTATCTGTCACCATTTCAGCTGTTTTCTAGCTTAATTAGAGTCTTTCAATAATAGTTGCTTTTATTAAAATTGTTACCTTTCAGCTTATCTAAAACTTTGTTTTAAAACTTTTTCAAAAAAAAAATGATGAGGGCAAGGTTAGAACCCCTGACCTCTTGGTCGCCAACGTCCCACACACACCCACTCTTAACCATCCTGCTACATTAGCTCATCCGTCCCTTTTCCTTTACATTTTTGTTTTATACAGGTTTTGTTCTTAGCTTTTAAAAAAAGCCGTAGCTTATTTAGGTCATTTCCCAGCTTATTAGATAAGCTGGGCGTTTTCTTTTATTTTTCTCTTGTTCCCTCACATCATTTAGCACTTATTGAAATTTTTCTGGATTTTTCTCATTAATAGTTTAATTTTTATAATTTTTCTTAGTTTTAAAATTTTGAAAATCAATAAAAAATAGAAATATAATTTTTAAAATTACAAAAAAATAGTTTTTAGTTTTAGAATAAATACTTTTAGGATTATAAGCATTAAAATAATTTTTACCCTTTTTAGATTTTTATTTCCATTTTTCACTTTTTAATTTAGTTTTATAAAATAGGTTTTTATTATAAAAAATAGTTAAAAATAGATTAAATTAGTTTATAATTCATTAAAAATTATTAAAAAACCAAAAAAAATACAATTCCTCTTTCTAGAATTTTATTTTATCTTAATTTAGGTTTAGAAATTAAATTTGCATTTGTAGGATTTTATTTTGCCTTAGTTGCTTATTTGTCGCGGTTTCTTTATGCCCGTTATTTGTTTTTGTGCTTAATTGTTTTCATTTGCTTATTTTAATTGTTTTTTTTAATTGGTAGATATAGATAATCAAATCAATCTTTGTTACAAATTCAAATCATTGTCCGAACGACAAACGTGGTCTCAATTTCATAAATCGTTGGGGAATAACGACCCGGGAATCATACTTCCCGGTTAATATACGTATTATATTATTATATAGTTTGGGAATTTTCTTTCATATTATATTTTATTATTACGTGTATAAAATACTACAATCAGTCACCCCATTCCTAGCTATGCTTAGGACAAGTATGGAAGATTTTAGAGGTAATTGAAATACTCACTTTCATGAGATGAGTTTTTTTCCCTAAGGTGGGGATTATCATTCGAGTACGGATATGCTTCATTTGAAGCATGGTATGGAAAGGAATGTAGGTTACCGTTTTATGGGCCGTAACTGGAAAGAGTGAGTTGAATGGATCGAATTTGGTACAAGAAACAACTAACAAGATAGTGGTAATACTAAAAGGCTTGAGGAAGCCAAATTGTCGAAAGTGTTAGCTTGGTAGTAGTGGGAAACTTTTGAATTAATGCTGGTAGGTTATGGGTGGTTGAAGGTCTCACCTTGGCGAGGTGTAGTACGTTTGGAAAGAAAGACAAGTTAGAACCGAGTTATGTAGGACCATTTGAGATCTTTGGATATATTGGGCCTACAGTTCGGTTGAGAATTTCTGTCTTATGAGCTGAGTATCGGAAAATTGGATTGGGAGGTGCTGAAAGTTTGAGTAAACCTGAATTTGCGTGGATTCTTTAGATACGTTGAGCTTTGTAACATCTTATATCTTAATTTCAAGACAGTTCTTGTTTGATGAGTTGCGAGGTTAAGATATAAAACACGTTGTTACAATAACTTAAGGGTTTTGATAAGTTTTCTCGATGACGAGCGAGGTACATGTAGTGGGATGCTTCTTTTCGTTTGGGGTTGTTGTGTTGCTAATTGCACCCTTGTGGGGGTAAGCAAAGTCATTAGCAGTTGGATTCGGATTTTGGAAGTTAGTCGAGGTTAAGGTTGACAAGACTCTTTGTTTTGTCAAGGAACCGATGATGTTGTGGACCGAGAGGTCATGAGTAAAAGCGTAGTATGATAGCATTAGTGAAAGTTCGTTGGGATTCGAAGCGTGGTCCTGAGCTTACTTAGGAACGCAAGGATCAAATGAGGTCTAAGTGTCCTCCGTTGTTTGTCGATAGTGCTAATGCCTCGAGTAGTTAAATCTCGGGACGAGATTTTCTCAAGGTGGGGATACTGTGACAACCATGACTTGAGCAGGTTGGTCAAACCGTAGTGTTGACCAAAATGTATCTGTTGCAATGTATGGTTAGGTTTATGTGATTCCTATGTGTGTTTATTTTAAGTGTGCTTTTATGTGTTTTATGAGGTATTGGCTATCAATCTATTGAGTGTGATCATCTCAATGAGATTGGATGATGGTTAGTTCATTTCGTTCACTATGAGTGGACAGGAAATGATTATGAATTTTAGCGTTTTATGATTAATGTGTAAGTATTTTATATTATACGTATTTTTCGTGTTAGTAATTATAAGATAAGTTTTGACTTTAAGAAGTTTAGTTGAGAAAATGAAAAATTTTCAATTTTTTGAAAGATTATGTTGGAAATGAAAATTATTTTTAGAAAGGTAGAAAACCTGGCCTTTATGCAAAAAGGTTAGCCAAATAATAAACATTTTACAACAAACATAAGGTTATATTGTAAATATCTAATAAAAAAATTTATAGGATGAATAGTGTTCCGAAAATTAGAAGAAAAAAAAAGGAAAAAAGAAAAAATAAATAAATAAAGAAAAAAAAATAATTAAAATACTAATCCTAATCTAATAACTAGTTAGAGTTAGTTTAGGAGTCTACCTAGATGCCTATATAAACAAGATTAAAATCCCTAACCCACCCCAATTTACCAAGACTAGCCGACATAGAAGGTGGAAAGGGAGAGACGAAATTTTTTTAGGTGTTTCCTTGAGATGTACTTATCCATCTTTTAATCCTAGTATCGTTTAATTTTCTAGTAACTTAATAATGGTGGATTTAGGTTTAAAATGGGTTTCTAAATAAGGTATTTAATTTCCAGAAGTTTAATGATACATTGAATGTTGAGCTTAATCATTAGATTAAATTAGATTAGCGATATGAAGCACAGCAATGCATGCGTAATACACTGCAGAAAGTTAGGCAGTTATGAACGAGCATAACTCGGACAGTAAAAGATCAAATAAATAATTATACAAACATAACTGGAGATAATCCTCAAGAGTCTACTTTTTATAAAATCCGCCTCATAAATGATTATGGTCGGGAAGTGGGTCAAATGGTCATACAAAAAATCGGTGTGTAAAACAATAACGAATTTCAGTTTTGGTTTTGATTTTTCTAAAAATACTTAGAC
Organism: Tanacetum coccineum; assembly: GCA_026074375.1. Taxonomy (NCBI): domain Eukaryota; kingdom Viridiplantae; phylum Streptophyta; class Magnoliopsida; order Asterales; family Asteraceae; genus Tanacetum; species Tanacetum coccineum. Next base: position 7,998 of record BQNB010121316.1, read on the forward strand.
ATCTGGTTAGAGGCTCTAAGTCACGTGGACGTTAAGTTTAATATATTGTGTGTGACCTTCTGAAATTTTTGGCTAAGGTCATATGGGTCTAGTTGGGTATTCATGCCATACTTTTAGAAGGTCATATTCTAGAACGAATTTAAACACTTTGGATTAATGAATTTCTTAATGGGTATTAATAAAAAGGGTAGTGACTTTGGGAGAACTATGAGAGGTTCATAGGGCATATATTATGCATGGAGACTTTTGGTTAAATTATGGGAGTGTTAAGTAAGTGCTTTAGGGCCCCAGCAAGGAGAGTAAAAATTCTGCCTAAAACCAGAAAGTTTAAGAGTACATTTAAGTATAAAATGAATATGTAAGAATGTGTACAGGTTTATAAATGAAATAGGATCTATATAGATAGCCTAGGTATCCATCATAGTTGAAAGTTACAATCATATTGGGTTGCATACCAATTGATGGTAGCTAATAAAGTGTTTAAATTGTTAGGATTGGTCGTTGGATATTTGTGAAGTTTTTGATTGGATCTTTTTGGAAGCTAAGCTTCAGGTGAGTTTCATAGTCCCATTTTTAAATGTATTTACATTTTGGGATGAAAATTATGCTTGTGATCTAAAGATGTTTTGAATGCTGTGATTATGTGGTTAATGGTGTATGGACAATATGTTACTGTTATATGACTTATTGTTGCATGTTGAATGTGATAATGTTGTTATCGACTACCATGGGTAGCAAGACTTGGGATTTATCCCGAGTGGTAATGTTGTGTTATCGTCACTATGTAGGCAAGATACCTGAGTTTGATCAACTCCTAGTGATATTGTGTTTAATCGTTACCAAGATCTGGAATTGGGATTGGATCCTTTCCCATGACTATTAAGTGGATCGGTAACGATCCTACCTAGTTGTTGTGATGTGGGAACGCTAATCTCATGGCTTGTGTGAACAATTAGAGTAGTTACTAATGATCGTGGACACGTTTCCGTTCCCCAATTATGTGTTTAACTGCATGAATTTCCAATTGTGTTTTAATGATCACAGTAATTATGTCTAAAACTTTATTGTGTGTCTTAAACCTATGACTCTCACCAACCATTGTGTTGACGTTTTAAGCATCATTTTCAGGTGAGCTTAATGGTGCTAAGATAGAGCGATGTGGCTAGAAGAGACCGTAGGATGCTTGGAGTTTATTTATGCTTTATGTTTTGAAATTGTTTGGTGTTATGTTTTTTGCATGTCATTATTGACGAGACCATCTCCCTCACATTAATAAAGACACCATTAGGTTTTGGGTATTGTTATGACACTTTGTGTCTTTGCTTTACTTTAGTTTTCATTTTTAGTTCTCTAAATAGACACCAGTGTTTTTGATGATATCCATATCTTGTTACCGCCCGCTACGCGATTTTTCCCTCCTCCTCCTCCGCCATGGCCGTGGGTGTGAAATAATGTAAGGGATGTAAGTCTGATAATTGTATAGATTGTAGGTAGTATGTGATGGTGTGAATCTCTGTTTGAGGATGGTTATATGGTTAGAGAATTAAACTCTTAAACGCCTATTGAGCGATTAATAAAGGAACGCGTTAAGTAGATGGTGAGGATTCCATATCCACCAATCAGTTGCGGATACATCTGATACAGTTGGTGTTGTCGTCGCGATTCTTAAGTTGGATTCGTTATCTCGATGTTCGTTGAGATTCTAATTGCTTCGTGTTGGTATTTCTAGCGTGTCATCAATAGAACTGTGTTCTATGTTCTCCCGTTTGGGCGTTTTGATTGTTTTCCTTTGTCTAAAGGTGACGATACTTTTGGTTTTTGGTTTCAAAGACCGTTGGTATGGATGAGTCCCATAATGGTTTTGTTTAGTTTAAAAGAAGTTCCTGTCGTGTTCGTTTTCAAGTAAATTAACATTTTGGTAATGGAATCCTAAGGTATTTTTGGGAGTCTATTTTGCTATCATGAAGTCTATTATGTTGCGAGTACATAAAATCCCATTACAAAGTAATTATGTTGAAGTCATATCATCATCGTTTAGGGTGTAAAAAAAAAACTTCTATAAAAATAAATAATATAAAAAAAATCAACACAAAGTTTTAAAAAAAAACAACCATCTATTATTGGATTTCTTTTTAAAAAATCATAATTAAATACTTCCTGAAAATTTTATTTAAATTATTATTTTTACACTACAAATTATTTGCATAATCAACTAAAGTGATTCCAATTTATTTTTTAAAATGATGTATAAGGGTTTATGAGGGAAAGTTTTGTTTTCCTTGGGTAAAAAGTCGGTATTTGGTACAAAGGTTCTTAATCTTTTTAATTAATGGGTCGTGTAAGTGTATAATCAATGGGTGTCCCTCTAGCATCATTCATTGCTATTTGTTAGGTCTGATGTTCGTTTCGTTCTGTCGAAATTTATATTCCGTTTGTATATACTTTTGGGAATTGTGGTAGATTATTGGGGTAGAAGGTGGTTAGGATACCGTTGGAAGGTGATGAGATACTTCGGGTTCATGGTGAACGTACTCAAGGAGTTTGAAAAACCTTAAAGAACGCAAAGGTAGATGAACTGAAACTGAGTGATATTTCCGTAGTACGAGATTTTATTGATGTGTTTCCAGAAGACTTGTCAATGACCACCGCAATGACAGGTTGAGTTCCGCATAGATTTAGTTCCTGAAGCGACTTCAGTTGCGAAGTCTCGATATCGTCTAGCACCCTTGGAAATGCAAGAATTGTTTGAACAACTTCCAGAGTTGCAAGACAAGAGTTTCATACGACCTGGTCATTTTCCGTAAGGAGCACACGTGTCGTTTGTTAAGAAGAGGAGCATGAAGTTCATTTGAAGTTAGTGTTAGAATTATCGAGGAAGGAGAAGTTGTGTGTTAAGGTTGCTAGTGCGAGGTAGTGAAGAATTAGAAAGTACCTACGACACCATCTGAGATATGATTATTCTTAGGATTGCCAGGTTACTTACCTATGTTTCATCGCAAACTTTTCTAAGATTGTTAAACCCCTTACTTCCCTAACTGAGAGGAATCAAAAGTATGAGTGGGGCGCAAAACGAGAAGAGGCTTTCTAGACTTTGAAGAATGATTTATGTGACGCTTTGATTAATCGAATGTAGTGGATGATGCGTTAAAAGAGAGAATGAAACCTAGACGTGTTCGAACGGTGGCTATGACCATTCAGTATGGAGTGAGAGGAATGATATTGGCAATCCAAAGTTAGGCGTTCAAGCAAGAGAACGTACTCGCAGAAAGGCTTCATGGGTTAGATTGACATATGGGAAGGAAGAATGACGGGAGTTTGTACTTTATGGATCATATATGAGTTCCGTTAGTAGGGAATGATGAGAATGGTGGTAATGGATGAGGCTCATGCATCAAGGTACTTGGTACATCCGGGAGCGGATAAGACGTACTATAACCTTGGAGACATGTATTGGTAGCCACGTGTAGAAAAGGATATAGTTACCTATGTTAGCAATTGTTGGATTTGCTTAAGAGGTGAAAGCTGCGATTTCAAAGACTTTTGGCTTGCTGCAACAGCCTGAGATACTTGAGTGAAAATAAGATAGAATCACCATGGATTTTATCAGTAAAATTTCCAAGGTCAAAGTAGTAAGTATGATGTGATTTGGGTGATGGTCGATAGACTGACCAAGTAGCTCATTTTCTAGCTATACAAGAAGATTTCGAGATGTGAAGTTGGCAAGGATTTATATTGATGAGACAATAGCAAGGAATGGAATTCTGGTTACAATTAACTTAGATTAAGATGGATGATTTACCTCGTGGTCTTGGCAGACGTTATAGAAAGTGTTTGAGACGCGATTGGATTCGAGTACTGCTTAACATCCTCAAGCGGATGGATAAAGTGAACATATGAGTTAGACTTTGGAAGATATAATAAGGGCATGTGTTATAGATTTTGGTAGTAGTTATTATTTGAGCATTCGGTGTGCTTCGTTTGAAGCTTTGTATGGAAGAAAATGTAGGTCGCATGTTCTATGGGTAGAGATTGGAGAGAGTAGTTTGCCTAGACTTGAGTTAGTACAAGAAACGATTGATAATGTAGTGTTGATAAAACAGAAGCTCAAAGCGGCTAGAGACCGTCCAAAAGAGCTATGCTGGTAATAGGCATAAGCCATTAGAGTTCGAGGTAGGAGATCATGTGTTGTTAAAGGTGTTTGGCGGATGCTAGTCTGCATGTGCCATTGGATGAGATCAAGGTTGACAAAACTCTTTGTTTTGTTGAGGAACCTGTTGAGAATAGTGACCGTGAAGTTAAGAGGTTAAAATGTAGCAGAATGGTGGTAGTTAAGGTCCATTTGGGCTCGAAGCGAGGTTTTTAGGATTTCAGGTAAATAGAGTATCCACACTTGTTCGTTGAGCAAGGGATCATTGGGAGTTTTTAGTTAAAGTTGGGTATGTAAGGTTTCTTGTAGACCTTAGTATGCCCTTAGATGTGTTGGTGTTATTTTGGTTAAAGTTATTTTATGAATAAACTCGAAGTCGAGCCGATTCTTCAAAAACGTTGGGCTTTGTAATAACTTATAACTTGGTTTCAAGACAGTTCTTGTTTGATGAGTTGCAAGACCGGGTTATAAATGACGTTGTTACGCAACTTAATGTTTTTGATGAGTCTCCTCGATGGCGGGCGAGGTTCATGTAGTTGGATGTTTTTTTTGTTTGGAGCGGTTATGCTGCTATGCGTACCCTTTTGTGGGCAGGAAAAGTTGCTAGCAGTAAGATATCTTGTGAAAGTTAGTTGGAATTCAAAGTGTAACTTTGAGTTAACTTGGGTATGAGAGGACTACTTGAAAGATAAGTATCCTCGATTAATTGTTTGGTAATGATAGAGTTGAACCTTTTGGTTAAATCTCAGGATGAGATTTCCTTAAGGAGGGGATAATGTGACAACCATGACTTGAGCAGGTTAGTCAAACTATTAGTGTTGACTTATGTATCTGTTACAATGAATAGGTTATGTGGTATTAGAGTTTATGTATGTTTATATGTGTTTATGTGGGATATGTGAGATTTGGTAATCAATCCATTGAGCGTGATCGTCTCATTGGGATTGGATTTGTGTTGGATATTTTGTGAAGTTCATTTCGTTCACTTTTGGTGACTAGGAAATGATTTTGTGATTTAAGCGTTTTAGTGATTTATCGTGTAAGTATTATTATGTATATGTATTTATGTGTGCTAAGTGGTTTGAGTAGGTGCAGGATATCATTTTGAGGTGCATGGGCATCTCATCTTGATTTCGGTTGTTTTTGGTGATAAGTATTCCATTCGTTTACGTGTGGTGATAATGGATATGAAAGACGTGTGCATGAATTGCTACGCCAATACTTGGTTTTAAGGATTAAGCGTTTATAGGAAGTGTGTGTTATGGGAAAGGAATAATGTGGTTAAAATATGGAAGTTGGTAGTAAACTTTCCATATATAGAAAGTGAGTTTGGAAATGAAAAGTTATTTTTAGAAAGTAGTTTATAAGCAAAATAGTTTACCAAATTAGCTTAGGTTTTTATAAAAACTTAAGATATTGAAGGTAATTAATTAACTAATAAAATATAAAAAAATTATTTTTTTTATACATAAATAGTAAATACGAATTTTAATAAAAAAAAGAATAAAGCCCAATCCTAGTAGGACTCTAATTAAGGGAATTATCTAGTCAATAAATATCAAATTGGACTTAAACATGGACTCTAATCCTATAAATATTAAACCTTAATATCCCTAAAACACTTTTTCCCCTCCCCTACTTGGATCGGCTGAAGTTTTCAAACAAGAAGGAAGAAAATTTATTTTTCAAGCTAGGTGATTTTGTGTTCAAGATTTGAAGATTTAAGGTATATATTATAATCTTTTGAAGTTAATTATTATTAAAAACATGTAATAATTATTATGATGGAATTAGAGTTTTATAAAATCTAAAAATTTATGATGTTTAATCATAAAGCAAAAATCAGGGTTTTGATTAAGATCAGTATGGGTTATTCGAAGGGTTTTCGATCGCGTTAGAACTGATTTAGATTAGGTAGAATTAGGCCTGTGTTGTATCGGCTTTTATCTCGATGATGGTAATAGCTTTTGTCAAGTTTCCAGTATCTATGATGTAGCTTAGAGAGTCTAGTTTCCATAACATCCAGCCTCGAAAGTTTTTAAGGTCGGGAAGTCATTCAAATGTTGGTTACGAGAAAAGTTGTCAAAGCAGTAAATTCGGGTCAGATTTAGGTCAGATTACGAGGTGTAAAATCCCCACTGAAAATTTAAATTAGTATTAGCCAACCTACAGGAGTTTAGTTCTATGTGTCTATTAAAAATCCCCCAAAGGAGAGCTTCTGATTTGGAGTCTAAGTATGGTTTTTAGGTCCAAGCCTTTTAGTGTGCGATCAGATCCGAAACTGAGTAGTTAAAAGTTTGATTTTATTTGGGGCACTTAAGAGTAGAAATAAATTAGTGTAAAAATCATGGAGTTAGTAGACTCATTGTATTAAACCTGTGATTTTTAGTAAAATTTATGAAGCTCAGTAGGTATGGTTTAGAAAATGGTAAATGATGTTAAAATTTTGCGTTTTTGGGTAAATTGTAAGACTTTGGAAAAGTGTGTAAACGAATTGGTAAATGTTGGGCATGGTGTCGGGGTGACCCATGAGGGTAAGATAAACACCTTATACATCCATCATAGATTGTTACATGTGCTTAAGCTTTTGGCTTATTAGCGTGTAACACGTGTTATTTTGTTGTTTAGTTGTGTGCGAGGATTTTAGGAATTGCTTTAGCATCAGGTGAGTTTCATAGCCTCTTTTTCTTATGTTTTCTTGGGGTGAAAATGATGCTATTAGTTTAAATGTTTTAGTTGCTGTGATTACGTGTTATATGATTATTGATTGTGATGTGATACAGCCCATGGCTGTTGTGATCAATTGAGTCGTTATGTGGTACGCTCCATGGTAGATTTGTGATCAATTGGAGTTGTTTTGAGGTATGTGAGTTCGGTTGAAGAGTGGTGTTTATTACTCAATCAAATCAAACTAAAGGGTTGAAATATTACCTACTGACTTTGTGTTCCGATCAGAGGGTAGTGAGCTACCCATGACCCTTTTATGAGTGATGTGATGTATACGTGGATAGCAGGACACGTATGGTTGTTATGAATTATTTTAGTAATCGCAACAATTGTTTGAAAGGTTTTGTTATGTGTCTTAAACCTATGACTCTCACCAACCATTGTGTTGACTTTTTAAAGAATCATTTTCAGGTGAGCATCATGAGGATGTTAAGGCTAAAAGAAGTGGCTAGAAAGACCGTAGAAATGCATTTGGAGTTCGCTCCTGAGTTTTGTTCGTGTTTGTTACGTGGATTCTTTTGAATGCTATTTGATTTTATTAGGTTCGTAAGTCATTTATGTCTTTGTATTGATGAGACCATTGTCATTAATACAAGACGCCGTGTGGTTTCTTTTGTTTTTCGGTATTGTCATGACACATTGTGTCTTTTATATTTAGTTATGCATTTAGGGATTCTCTATTGTTGACACCATTGTGTTGTGATGATATCCATGATGTTACCCCTCGTGTTTCCGCCTTAGCAGGGTGTGACATCAATAGTCTCTGCAGTCACCCTTTTTCCTTTATACATACCTTTACTGAAGCCCTCTGGATCACAATTTGATGCCATCAACTTATCATCAACTAATCCATTATCCCTGTCAACCAACTCTTTAAGACTTTCTTGTTTAATAACCCTTTTAATCTTGTCTAAATCTTCTTTTTATTTCTTGTTAACAAAGAACTCCTTTTCACCAAGAGGAGCCTTCGTAGAAACATCATACACTTCACAATCATAATCAAACACATTCAAATCTTTATCCTCATCTTCCCATCCTTCAACATACCCTTTATCGACATACATTTCCAACAAGTGAAAAACTGTTATCCTACGAACAAGACTACCATTGTTGTTGTGTGGACGGAGTTTACTTATATTCTTATAAGTCATGAATATATTGACCTCCATAACCATAAACTTTGAATATACACTCTTACTGGTTTTCACCTTTATGTCATCACCCACTTTGTCATCATCAACTACCTCATTTTCCACCTCTACCTCAGCTTTGGCAGTTTCAATCACAACATTATCTACTATTTTATTTCCCACCTCAATCGACTCTTTCACATATGCATCATAAACTTCAAATCCTTTACCTTTACTTGATATTTCATCAAACATCTTATGTGCACCTTCATTTTTTTCCAAATTTACATCATAATGACTATCATTTACTAAAAAATCACTTACATTGCCAATAACATGCAAACCACAACTCGAATCTTTGACATTGTCACTTAAAAACTGCTTATTCTTAATATTACCAAATCTTAGCAAAAGTGCTCTTTGTAAAGCACCAAATCCACTTCTCCACGAATTATTGCTAGAAATTGCTTATGCCACTTCAAAGCAATATCATACAAGTATGTAGAAATGAAATTTACCTTGCCCTCATCCAGTATGTTGTTATCTTCAAAGAACTGCTCAATCTAAAACAACCAACCCTTAACATACTTACCTCCAAACTTTGATATATTTTGCATTCCTGTTTTAACCACTACCCTATGGTTAGCAGTCATACCCATATTCACCATTTCATTCATTAACTTCTCCAATTCTTCTATCAGTCGCTTTGTAACTATGTCCTTCAGCCACTGCATAGTTTCATCATCAACAACACTATACCTTGTTTGAGACATTTTACCAAGAACTCAAAATAGAAATGTAACTAACTAATCAAGAACGGTAACTAACTATTTTTTTGACACAAGAACACATATTTATGATCGTTAAAAATGATGTATTTATGAGTGATAAGAAGTGAAAGATGATCGGAATTTTATGATTTTGCCAGGAAAGAGGCTCTAGATACCAATTGATATGTGCTTAAGATCTCAATAATGAAATTGTTAAGCACTCGTACAAAGATTAGATCACTTACAATAAGAACACGCAATCGGAATCAATGATATCAATTATATCAATAATGATTTGTTATAGAATAGTGAATTGAGTTTGTTACAAGATTGAGAGAGAATCATAGTTTACAATTTAAGTGAATGAATGCAAATGAAATGGAAATGATGTATTTATACAATAAAAATGGAAAGTAACGGTTTTTCCAGCCAAGACTTGATATTGAAATTATGTTGGAGAAGCACGTGTCACGCACGTGTGAGCTATATGGGTGTATTCGTACCAGAAGATGGTGTTGTGACGTAAAAAACTAGAAATAAACTGCCAGTTTAGTGAAATCGAATTTGAATGTCAGACTAGTGTCGGAAGTTGCACGTTATAGAGTAGAAATAAGAACAAGATGGATGAAAGGAACTTTTTTATTAAGAATACAACTATTTTTTTATGTAGTAGGAAAGTACTTTATAAATACGGATAGTACGATTACTTCAAATACGAAATACTCTTATCGACCTACTTTTAACGTTTGAATTTTCTTGATGCTTCGTATTATTATTTTTCCTTTCGGATCACAGTATTTGTAACCTTTGCCCTTTTTGTGTTCTGAATATTTCAATTATAGTCCTTTGATAATTTGACTTTTGTCAGTTTATTCAGATTTTGTACCGTGTTGACAGTGGTGATTTTGTTGAGAATTGTGGTGAATTATGGTTTATTGTGATTAATAATTCCTTTTGGAAGGTATTATTGTGTTATTTATATTCCGGGTGGTTTGACCCGTGAATCTTGAGAAATACCGAAAAACGAGTTCGACACGTCCGTTAATGTCCAGATGAGTTTTGAAAGGGTTTTAAAGTAAAAATATGTCATGTGAATACTCTAGGTTAATGGAAAAATATTTTTAAGGTGAATAAAAATGCGAATTAACTTTGGGGTAAATTTACGGTTGAGTTTTATGAGTAATTAAGTGATCCCGACACGAAAAGAAAGACCCGAGGCCTCTTTGGATGCCATAGCCGGTCATGGGGTGGTTAAGGGGACAAAGTGGCTTAATTTTAGCTAATGTGTCTTAAAGTTGTACAAATATATTCCTTCCACTAGCTTCTCATTATCTATTTCATTTTTAAAAAAACACACACACAAGTGTGTGCTCTTGTGTTCGTCCGCCATCAACAACAATAAAACACCATAAGTTTTCCAACTTTGATCGAGAACGTGATATTCTGGGTTGATACGAGTATTTGGGTATTCATTTAAACAACGTTTGGGTTATCCGGTTCATGTCGAAATATACATTTTGAAGATTTTCTTGTAAGTTTTCAAATTTAAATTTCGTTTGTCCTTTTGGGTTTATTTTGATGCATAGATGTTAGTTGTACAAGTTGATTGTCGTGAAAATCGATTTTTGGAAACGAAATGAATAAAAAGAGGGTGTTTGGTTCGTTGGATTTAAAGAAGAAAATAAGGGTTTTTGTAGTTTTGATGTTCTGGTCGTGATGGTTGAATAATATATGTTTCTATATAGTTTATTTTTTATAGTAGCTTTGTAACACCCCCAAAATTCAGGACAACGCAACGGAATGGTAAGGTTGGGGTGCTACTTCAGGGCACAAAACACAAGTCACGGAAAACGACCTTAAAATAGACGTTTTAAATAAAGTCATATTCTATTTAATAAAAGATCAGAGTTGCAACAGGTTTCATTTATAATGTATTAGAAAACATTGTCAAAACGTTTGTCGAATGGTATACAAGTTATTAAGCCTTCAAAAATATATATCCGCGCGACTCGAATGCTCCCAATGCTCCACTAGCAAAATAGTAACCTAAAAATACATGCTAAAACGTCAACAATAATGTTGGTGAATTCATAGGTTTAAGTAAAAAGCAGTATTGAAATAATTTAAGAAATATTTCAGAAGAAAAGTAGCGTTACAACATTTAAAAGTGTTATTTCCGAAATCCATCCGAAATCCAAGTAGTGATTCAGTAAATCAAGAAGTATTTAAAAGTGGACCACAAGATCGAAGTAATGGTGGACTAAGTACATATTCCGAAGTCCAAAACAAGTAATGTAGACAAGAGAAACACATTCATCAAGTCTAAGTATATATTATTGCACTAAGCTCATGACACCGAAGCCTTAACTAGATTTTTGCCCCAATCGTAATATAGGATGCTTGCCAACACCCGGACACCTCTCAATGTTAAATGCACCTTTTGCGACTCAAATGATCAATGCACCATAAGTCAGCTTGTGACCCCAAAGAAAGGTGGGGATTGTCAATCCCGATAGATCTATCCACAACACTCGCGCTCACGACACTAGCAACTGACGGTTCATGATAAATAAGGGACTTAAGTGGCAGTGAAGGGTATTCGGCAATAATGTATCAGGAAATAGATACATGTTTTTGAAAACACTTGTGTCCGTAGTAAAACAATCATGTCTAAAATTCACGGTTTCAAATATAGGTATTCACGATCTCAAATCATGTAGTAAACAAATCAAGCTTTAGTAAAAATAATCATGTAACACTTATGTATAGAAATCAATAAGTTTGTGTAGTAAAACGAGCACATATTCTCACCCCGAAAACAGTTTAAGAAAACCATTAAAAGAGAAAAGGTGGGGCTATGAACTCACAAAGTATTGAAAGGTAATTGTACTGTAGTAAAATATACAAGTTTGTAAACGAGCATGTATTCCCCTCGCGGGTTTATAAAACATTGAAAAGATTGAAATGCGAGACTATGAACTCACCTCGAGTGAATGGAAATCAACAAGTATTCACAATAGAAAAATGCGTCACGAAGGAATCCGAAGGCAACCTAATCCAATATAGGTCGTATAAGTACTAAACACTTTGATTAATATATAGCTCATCATACTATCGTTCGGGCTATCATAATTAAGAGGTCGTGTAGTGAACGTATGAGGAGCTAGGACACTTTAAATCGTAAATCCAGCAACTCGTCGATACGCCACCCCGAAGAGGCCTCATCATTATGAAACTCCCTAGTAATATAGTACTTTGATAACTAATACAACGTATGATTCTATATAGCTACATCACCGTCTACTCGTTTTAGTGAAAACATAATTATAACGAAAAATATTTTATAAGTATACTTTGGTAAAAATGACGTAACTTTCTCGTTTCTAATCCGTTTCACGCGTTTCTTACGTCCACGCCTTCGTATTAAGTCGAGTTATCAAAATATAACATTTTTAAAATTTTAGTTTTTCTGATGAATAGTGATTTTTACTGTTCATAACAGACATATACTTATTTTTATAGTTTTTTTTGTTATCGTAAACTCATAAACGTCGTATTTTATTCGTTATAGCTCCGTTTTTAACGATTCTTTCGAGTACGATCTCGTAATTGAAAGTTCTATAATTTTATAAGGTTTACAAAAATATAACTTTCTGTCATGAATAGTGTTTTTACTGTTCATACTTTATAAAATTATTTTTATAAACTT
>BQNB010121317.1:0-20480 GCA_026074375.1 Tanacetum coccineum
TCTTAATAATTAGTTTCACAAAAAGTTTCTTTTACAAAAGGTGTTTAGAATAAGTTTTTTAATAAGATTGTGCAAAAAGTTTTGCAAAATAAAAATGTTTAAGGTATAGGAAAGTCAAGGGTGAGCAGGGCTCGAACCTCTGACCTCAACCTTAACCCCAACACTTATCACACGCTCACCACACCACTGCGTCCTTGGGACTTTTACGTCTAAGGGTGCACACAAAATTCGTTTAAACCCTTTTTGCAACTCTTTGGTATTAAGCACTTCGAGTGCTTATTTGATTTTTCTTCGTTTAAGCTTATTATTGGCTTTTAACTTTCCTTCATTCTTTACTTCTTTTTCAACTTTTAGGCTTTTTCTAGGATTTTTAATTCAAAGTTTAGTATTTTTCTTTTATTTTATTAGTTTAAAAACTTTAAAAAATCATAAAAAATTATATAAAAATCAAAAAAATAAAATTCTCTTTCTGAAAATTTTCTTTTATTAGTTAGAAGGTTTAGAAATTAAATTTGCGTTCGTAGAGCTTAAATTTGTCATACTTGCTTATTAGTCGCGTTTTTACTTTCCCGTTTACGTTTTTAGTTTAATTGTAGTTGCCTTATTTGATTTCGTGCTTTTACTTGCTTTTTTTTGCGTTTTTAGAATTAGTAATCAAAAAGAAAAATTCTTGTTATTCAAGCATCAAACAAAATACTTTCGTGAAATTTAAATTCACTTCTCGTCAGGATACGACATTCGAGAGATATAATTTTGTTTGTCCTCAAGCAATTTTCTTATCAAATGGGATACTTACTATACTATAATTAGTTTGAGATATTTAGGTTATATATATTTAATTATATATAGACTATTTGGATCGAACCAGAAACTTCATCAGCCTCTGCCATTCTTATTTGGCTGTATTCCTTCAGAAGTCTTAAGAAACACTTGTACGGGTATCCTATTAAAGATGCTAGCCCTTCACCTTCCTCCGGTAAGGGATACATGTCCTTGGCACAGACTTTGTTAAGGCTAGAGTAATCTACTTGCACCTTCTAAGTTCCACTAGCTAGTTTAATTGGTATTGTGTTGGCGATCCATTTGGGATATTGAACCTTTCTAATTAGTCCTTCCTTTAGCCAATGGAACACTTTTTCTTTCAACGCCAGTCTTCCTTCTGATGCCATGGGTCGTCTCTTATGAACCACAGGTTTGGCAAGGGGGTATATCTTTAGTTGATGCTCCATGACGAATCGTGGAACAGTGGTTCTTTCTGATCCGGTCCATGCGAATACCTCCCTGTTTTCCCGTAGAACATCCGCCAATAACTGCTTGCAGTTGGTTGTCAAAGTGGTTCCCATCGTCACATAATGGTCCGGATGTTCATGGATGATGGTGAATGCTTCTTTTGCATTCTCTCGGCCCTATATTTTTCAAGTGACATCGGATCTGAAGTAGGCCTTATTCCAGAGTTACTTTTTTGTTCTTAGGATTACTTGTTCCCTTATCCTAAACCTTTGTTCTTTGCGTTGATGCCACTGTACCTCCTTCCACAATCCTTGTACCCTTTTTAGGTGTTTGCATTCTTGCAGAGCCTCTCTACTGGTTTCCATTGTTACGACTCCTTGGTTAGTGGGGAATTTGATCATAGAGTGGATGGTAGAAATGCTCCGAGGCTTCTCATTCCGGTCCTTCCTATTATGATGTTGTACGGAGAACGACATTTTATTATTGCAAACTCAATTAGCACCGTCTTGCTTCTTCCTTCCTTTCCCAAAGTTACTCGAAGATCTATTACTCCTAAGGGATGATATGTTTCCCCTGAAAAACCTATCATTGGAATTCTGCATCTTCTGAGTCTTGACTGGATGTTGACATCGAGGTTTCTAAAGCAGTGTTCATACATGATTTCTGATGAACTTCCTCCGTCAAAAAGGATCTTTCGGACTTGATTTCCTTCTAATATGATAGGTTCGTCTGTTAATTGACTCCGGAGGATTGCTGGGAAGGTGAGTTCGTTCATCACACCGGACCTTATTTCCTCAAAAGATCTCTTGCAGTCTCCTTCCTGCCTTATCATGTTTATGACCTTCACACTGTTCCTTCCTGGGTTCCCATTTCGCTGGTTGTTTTGGCGGATGTCCTTCACTAGATGAGCAAATTTCTCCGAGGCCACGGCTTCCTCTATTTGCTTCTTTAACTGATAACAGTCGTTAGTGTTGTGGCCTTTGTCCTTATGGTAGTCACAAAACTTATTTAAGTTTTGCTTTTCGGGAGTTCCGATCAAAGGCGGTGGTTCTGGGAAGCTTACGCTTTCCATGACGAGGATTTCTTTCAGAGTCTTGGTAAGCGGGGTGAAAGTGTCTTTTCTGGGATAAAGAGTGTACACCCCCATATTCCTTCGTGCTTCCCTTGGTTCGTCCTTGTTTCTGGATCTTTCAGGTCCTTCGGTCCATGCCGGGCCAGCGTATCCTTTGTCCCCTTGAGAAGGACGGACCATTTGTGCTGACCTAGCGGCCACTTCTTCCCTAATGAAGGCTCGGACCCTTTCAAACATTTCGTCCACCGTTTTGGGTATTTTGTCATTGAGCTTCTTGTCAAGTTCCGGATGACCATGGCCATGCATAAAAGCGGAGATACGCAGGACCGGAGGGATACCCTTTATGTGAGAACTTTCAGACCTGAACCGGTCCATGAAAGCTTGTAAGCCCTCATTCTGCCTCCTCTTGATGCCGTGAATTTCTAAGGGGTCTTTAGCATATCTTTTTTGTTGTGAAATTCTTCCAAGAACTTCTGACTTAACTCTTCGAAACTGTCTACACTCTTAGGGTCCAGGTCGTCGAACCAGTTTCGTGTCGCTCCTCCTAGGGTTTGCCGGAACATTTTGCACCAAATGGGCATCAGTCATTCTTCTTGTTCAGCTGCTGCTGAAAAGATACCTAAATGATCCTCTGACTCTTT
This sequence comes from Tanacetum coccineum, assembly GCA_026074375.1. Taxonomy (NCBI): domain Eukaryota; kingdom Viridiplantae; phylum Streptophyta; class Magnoliopsida; order Asterales; family Asteraceae; genus Tanacetum; species Tanacetum coccineum. The sequence continues at coordinate 2,944 of BQNB010121317.1, forward strand.
ATTTCCTTTATATACCCTGATGTTCCGGGGAAGTTTTGCCCTCTTATGATACTTGAAATGAGTGATTCTTTGGGTAAAAGGAGTTGGTTTAGGTCTTTTGTAGGGTGAATTCAGTTCTTCACAAGCGTCATCCGAACCTTCCTGATATTCAGAGTCTGAACTCGTCTCTTGATGTCCGGACCTCTTTCTCCTGGACTTGGACCTTTCTCTTCTTGCCTTTTCCCTGGTTGTGCTCCGGTCTTCCAACCTTCTTAACCTTCGTAAGTGCGTCGGCTCTTTATTTTTGGAGGGAGTCTTCTGACTTTTGATGGTAGAGCGAGTTTTCCTGCAAGTATCAGTTGTGCCGGAGGATTCAAGAGAAAATCGATCAGAGAATCCCTTGGCCAGTGACCCGGCCGGAGCTTCCTTGTCAGAATCGGCATAGGCAAGTTTTCTTGGTGTGGCTTTCATCTTGGCTTGCTGGTCATGTTCTTTGATCATAGTTCTTAATACATCAATGTTTTCCTTGATGAAGGCCGGAGAAGGAGAAGGGGTTTTTTGCGTTTGTAGGATTGGTTCAGTAGGCCCCCCTAGGTTTCCGTTCCTACGTCCATTGTCGCCGCTCCCTGAAATTCCTCCTCCATAGACTGCGAGTTAACCATGCTTCCATCTTTTGGGTAGATTGGGATGCCGAGTCCCACGGATGGCGCCAAATGTTGAGGTAAATTAACGTGGGCTGCTTGAGCTTGATAAAAGTGACCTCATTGGTAATAAAGATCGAGTTCAGCTTGGTTCTTCCGGAGCATAGTCCTTCGTCTCCTAGATGAAAGTAAGAAAGAACACCGTTAGCTCGCCCCGGGGTGTGAGTCCGGGACCAACTCTGGTGTGAGAGTAAGTACAATGATTGTGAGATAAATGCGGAGAATGTAAAGTATGGTCCGGAAAGGTGTTGTGTCCCGTCTTAGGGAAATGATCCCTCCCTTTATACTATTTGGGATTCGCTACAAGACATAACCGTGGGGCTCTCTCTTGGTACAACTTGTCGGCTACGTGTCCTTCCAAGGACAGTGGTCCTTCATAAGGACTGTACCTTTGTCTGATTGTCCTTTGACACCGCTGCATTAGGACGGAGCTAATAACTCCGGACCTGATATGTCCTTCGACATACTAGCTTCTCCGGAATTCTAGTGGTGACTCCGGACCTGATTTGTCCTTCGACAAGTCAGCATCTCCGGAGCGTTTGTTTGGTTTAGCCCGTGCTAATTTAGTAGAAATATCTAAGTTGGATTTCTCCTTCGGATGTTCCAGGGGAGACTATATCTCATTAACACTAATAGTTTTGTGCCATGTACCTCATCATGTCCTCCTAGTCTAGTATTAATGTATTGCCAAAGAGTTGATACTAGACTTTAGGAGTGTCATCTGGCCATGCGACTGTCTCGTCAGGAGGCTAGCAGATTTATCTTAATATGCCAGTGACTTTCAATCGAAGGTTTGTTCTATTAGTCACAAATCGAGGGTTTCGATCATAGAAAACACAAGGTTTCGACCGGAGTCATGACATAAGGTTTGTACCTCAAGAGTTTCCAACTCGGGTTTAAAGGTTCTGATCAGATGTGTGAGTTCTCGATCGGAGGTGTTTCCATCGGAGTTTCACGAGTGTCTCCGTCGGAGGTTCACGAGGAGTGTCTCCGTCGGAGGTTCACGAGGAGTGTCTCCGTCGGAGGTTCATGATGAGTGAGTCCGTCAGAGGCTCACGAGGAGTGTCTTCGTCGGCGGCCTACGAGGAGTGTCTCCCTCGGAGGCTCTCGAGGAACGTCTCCATCGGAGGCTCTCGAGGAACGTCACCATTGGAGGCTCACGAGGAGTGTCTTCGTCGGCGGCCTACGAGGAGTGTCTCCCTCGGAGGCTCTCGAGGAACGTCTCCATCGGAGGCTCTCGAGGAACGTCACCATTGGAGGCTCACGAGGAAAGTATCCATCGGAGGCTCACGAAGAACGTATCCATCGAAGGCTCACGAGGAACGTCTCCATCGGAGGCTCACGAGGAACGTCTCCATCGGAGGCTCACGAGGAATGTCTCCATCGGAGGCTCACGAGGAGCGTCTCCATCGGAGGTTCACGAGGAACGTCTCCATCGGAGATTGCACGGGTCTACCACTAAAGCATTTCAAGCGAAGAAAACACTAGATTTAAAAATGGGGATAACGCAAGGTTTCGATCAGAGCCTTATAGATAAGATTTCGAACATAGTCTTATAGATAGGATCTAAGTATCTCGATCAGAGCCATATAGATGAGATCTGAGTGTTTCATCCAGAGTTACAACATATTTTAGTCAGATTCTTCATTCTAGATTTTCGATCAGAGTTTCTAGCACACGGTTTTAATCGGAGGTATTGTCTAGGGCCTCCATAGGAGCTTTTTGGCTGACTCGTCCGGAGGTTTCGTCCAAAGGTATTAGCTAGACTCGTTCGGAGGTTTTGTCCGGAGGTTCTAGGTGACTCGTCCGGAGGTTTCGTCCGGAGGTTGTAGGTGACTCGTCCGGTGGTGAGTCTCGATCGGAAACTTTTGGTTATTAAATGAGTCGAACCATCTGGCATAACCCAAAATGTCTAGCCCGAGCAGAGTCTGGCCTTAGCCGAGTCTGGCCTGGGTAGCATCTGGATTGAGCCGAGTCTAGCATAACCGGAAGTGCTATCCGGTTTTGAGATGTCGTGACAATACTAGTATGGAGGTTCGTCCCATTTGTCAAAGTTTTAAATTTTAAGAGTTATTTCTCATTTCTTGGCGAGATGATACGGATGCTGACTCTAATGCTACCTTGGAACCAGTGTATGTCAAGGATAGCCAGGCAAGTGCAGATGATAATGACAATGGTCACATAAGCGTTATCACTTTCCAGACCTTTGATCAGAGAACTAGGTGAAGCGTAGATGTGCTTCCTACTATCGCTCCTGCCGAGGCACCTCAAACTCGTAATCATGTTAAATCTCCTCGGACTCAAGATACTAACACAAAGGATGCCCCTTCCGATAGAGGTAGCAAGAAAGGTGTTGTCTATCCACCTCCCTCATTCCTTAGAAAAATATATTTTCTTACTTTGTACTAAATATGGTATATTTTGTAGGTCCTGAAGGCGTCACTGAGGGTTCCCCGATGATGGGTTTGATGATGATGATAGTCATAATTAAGATACTTACAAAGATGTTGAGAGTGCTAGTTTTTATTATAAGGCTGAAGTAAGGAATACCGCAGGAGATAAAATTGGTAAGGAGCTTCTTCACTTTGCTCCTTGTCCTTATTACATGCATATCCTGATGATGAAGGTTTAAGTAGTAATCCTCCCAATCTGAAGAAAGAGCTCTTCAAAGATCCTTAAGTGTGCAAGACCATCCTTGATCGAGTGCGTACACCAACACAGCTTCTCAGGGCAGAGGGTCTCACTCTGAAGGAGCTATCTGATCGTATGAACGTTTTAATGTGTCTAAGATTTCTCATGAAGGTGAGATGAACCTAAGGTAATCCTCTTTGGTCGGACAATGTGACAGAATTTCAGCCTGATGCCAACAACTAACCAATGATCTTAAGAAGCAAACCTTGATTATTGTTCGTGTAAATGAGCAGGATAGAGCACCTTAGTGCTGAACTAGCCAAACTAAAGGGGGCCAACCATGCCCTTAAAAAGGCAAATCATAGTCGATGGAAGAAGTATAAGAAATACAAAGCCGAAAGAGAATTTCTTGTTTTGGAGAAGGAAAAATTAGAAAACGAACTTCTTGAGATCCTTGCAGCTTCCAAGCAAGACAAAGAGAGTTTTGCTAAAGGTAAATCTCAGTTGGATTTACAAGAGACTGAGCTAGAGGATCTGAAGCACCAACCTTCTATTGAACAGTCTGAAACTCATAAATTAAAGAATGCCATTATTGAGAATGAAAGAGACTTGTTCGAAGATTCCTTCAAGAGGACTTCGAGGGACTTGTTCGAAAATTCCTCAAGAGTGGCGAGTTTACCCAAGCACCTGCTAGTGTCTTCTCCCTGGCAATTAGTGCCGACTTTGAACGAGGGATGCATATTCCCCTCTCATGACATTATGTGTACAGTTTCTCATGCGTTTATGATCATTCATTCACCATATATGTATGTTGCCCCTTTTCATAGCGTGTGTGCCTACCGATCTAGTGTCCGTGTCAGCGGTGTGGCACATTATGTACCGACCCAACACATGTGTTGATCACTTTCACATTATTCTTTACACTTAACATATCAGACTAACACGTGCATCAAACCAGCGCCTGCACCTTAACAACGTTTGTATCGTACCAGTGTCTGTACTGATGTAGCACCTTTAATTGATGCTTTTAATATATGCGACACTTTGGTCAATGTCCTCGTGCTACATTTTCCATCTGGTGTAACAACCAAAAGTTGTTTCATCACTCCGAGGTGGAGGTTGTACCACCGCTCCAGAGGAAGTTAAGAGCTGACTAGAGAGTCTGCTCCTACCAAAGACTATACCCTCACTCCAGGGTAGATATTGTACCACTGCTCCGGAGGAGGTTATGAGCTGACCAGAGAGTCTGCTCATACCAAAGACTGTACCCTCACTCCGGGGTCAATCATTTATGAATATCATTACAAACGTCAAAACTAAGTCGAGGTAGTTCATCCTTAAGATGTGAGAGGTATCACTCCACGGAGTTAGAAATTGTACCACCGCTCCTAGAGGTCAATCTGACCAAGAGTCTGCTCCTACCAAAGACTGCACCTCACTCCTGGGTAATATTGTACCATCGCTCCGAGGAGTCAATGAGCTGACCAGAGATATTCTTGCACCTAATGAAAATAGATAATGGAATAGATTAAGAACTTAGATAGACCTTAGGTGAATGAGTGATGAATGAAGAACAAGATCACACCCTTGTGATCAAACCCAAATTTCCAAAGAAAACCCTACTTGTTTAAACCTTGCAAATGTTTAACAAGCCTTCAAATCTTCTTGGTATGGCTTAAATATGTTGAAGAAAAATTTGTATGGATTATGTAAAGGGGGTTTGTTTGCCGTGAGCTTAAGGAGAGAAAGAGAGGAAATTTTGTGAAAATTTTACTAAGTGTTTATGCTTGAATCACTAGTATACATGTATATATAGGATAAGTATTGGTCAAAACTTTCTCAAGAAGGGTCAATGGTCAAAGGGGGGGAAATTCGGTCAAGGGGACAATGGGAGGGTTTTAGGGATTCTTGCTTTCTTGCCTTGAGTCAAAGTAACAAACTAGCTAGGTTTTAATTGCAAGATAGATGTACATTGACCAAGTGTAAGATTTTTCTTATAAAACCTTGTATAAATTGCACTAATTTCGGCACATATATGCTATATATGATATATTTTTGTAACTTTTATGTATTGGGTATACATATAGGTATTTGTTGAGGCGTAGATAAATTTTAGTGGTTCCGAGAATGTCTAATCGTATTAAGTTGCGAAACGTAACCAATTTATGTAACCGATAAAAATAAATATAAAAAGTTGATTATTACTTTCGTAAAAATAATATATTGCTTGCTTGACGAAAACTTTAATTCGTTTGGTGTCCGTTTACATTAATTGATAATTTATAGCTCACGCGATTTAACTTAACTATTATAATTAAAAGTAAATGCATAAAAAATTATTATTATTAATAAAATATATGACGTTGTAAATGACCTGAAAATACGGAATGTTACATGTTCCGTGATAATAAGTTCGACCACACAAAATCAAGGGTTGTTCCAGAGGCTTTGCTTCCTCCTATCATTTAAGACAAAGGTAATAGTCCTTAGCTAGGGCATAGTCGAGTATCCCAAATCGGAAAAGAAGCGAAAAGCCTCTATCTCCTCTTCTGGAGGGCTTCGGTGCCTCTAGCTGTGGAAGGACTACTCCGAAGAAAGAAAAGCATAGCTCTTATTCGTTCCATCAGAAGGATTGATATGCTCATATTGTTCTTGACAAGCGTATAATCGACCAGGCTCATGAGTTCAGGGCTATTGGTTGCGACTCAAAACTACCCCCTAAGGGAAAACCACGAAGTTGAGGGTTGGAGTTTATCGGAGAGTAATAAAGTATAATTTCTTCGAATCCGATACGTACAATTACTTAGTATAGCATACCTCTAATCGAGTTATAGCAGAGCAAACCCCCGATGGAGCACCCGCTAGGCATACTCCGACCAAGCACTAATGGAGTAAACCTCCGATGGAGTGCTAGCAAGGCAAACTCCGATCGAGCAATGATGTAGCACTAGATAGGCAAACTCTAATGGAGCGGTAGCTAGGTAAACCTATGATGTAGCGCTAGCTAGTCGAACTCTGATCGGGTTGTGATGCTAAATGTTTTGTGAGGCTTAATCGAAGTCCACTCATCACCAAAGTCTGAAGTTAGAACTCCCGTTCGGAGGGTACACAAACGGAGCTATCATAAGAGTGGCTGGGGGAAGTAGCCTAAAGACCCAGCTTGGAACATAGTATCAAGGTCTGATCATATTGTTTTTTTATATAATATATTATAGTCGCTTGAGACATAGCTAGCCTCACATTTCATAGGTGCTGACAAAAGTCTTGTATTGTCACCGACACTAACACTTACATGTGATGTGAAGGATGAAGTACTTTGAAAATATATTTTTGTATGGTAAAATACAAGAAAGAGGTGATGGAAGGGCTACACATGATTTCCTATTTTATTTGCATTTCGTCTTAATATTATACCATGCATGGATTGATAATATGAGGCTGACGTAGGGAAAGAGTGAACATACACGGAATGATATATACCTCCGAACGTCACCATATCTCCGAACGAGCCAGTAACTTTGAACGAGCCTATTCCACCGAACGAGCCCATTACTCCGAAGGACGCTCATTTGTTCCAGCCGAATTTATTGATTCTGAACGAACCCATTAATTCCTAAAGAGTTGGCTGGAATTGGAGAGTACACACCCGTAAACTTCTTCATTCTGTTTTTATGTGTAACAGAGAAGGTTTCTCCCGGGCTAGACCGATGGTAACCTATAGCTCCTCCTAATTTATGAGGATCCACTAGAGGAGCTCCTCCTAGTTCTTCTCCGTGGCGGACTCCCTTGAGGAGCACTCGAATCTCCATTCTAGAATCTCTATGGAAAAGTTTCCTAGGATTTTCTTTTCCCTACCCCACTGATCAAGCACCTTGATCACATTTCGTAATGCGTCGATGTTTTATTCCAAATCACCCAGAGAAGGTGCTTCCTAAACAAGTCGAGAGGGACCAGGAACTCCTCCTAGAGGTGTTACAACGTCTCCTTGCTCTTTGTTCTTCAAGTTTTTCCCCTACCTCCTAATGAGACCCCACCATAACATCAACCGTTGCTCAAAACATGTAGATTGGTATAAGGGTCCCACGGATGGCGCCAATGTTTAAGAAAAGTCCCGTAAGGATGCTTAGCCTTTATAAGTGTGCTTCATCAGCTAGTACTTCGGAAGTTGGAACATCTCCTTCGTCCTAGAGCTGAGTGAGTAAGTCCTCATGAGTGTGATTCAGTTGCTGGTCCTTTGGATATTAGAGCATCTCCTTCGGCCCTGGGCTGAAATAAGACAAGACACCGTTAGCTCGCCCCGAGATTTTAATCCGAGACCAAGCTCCGGCGTGAGGATAAGTATATGCTTGGTATGAGTTCTAGTGAGAGAAACTAGAGAGAGAGTAAATGGAAGTATGTGTGTGTAACTTTCTTTGTTCACGTGTGTGAACAGTTCATTATATACTACTTGGGCTTAGCTCCAATATAAGAGCATTGTGAAAGCTAAGTTGTCTTCTAGAGGTAGCACGTCAGTCGCTGACATGTATCAGACTTGGTCTTCGGGGTCAAAGTTGTCTCCATGCTCCAAGTACTGGTTGTGGACCAGACGTCTATGCCATTCGTACATCGTACGTCAGTTGTCAGTTTACTAACTCCGATGGAGACAACGATCTACCTCTTATCTTTGCCTCCTAAGCAGCCTGCTGCTCCTTTCCTTCTGAGGAGACTGCTGGCCCTTACCTTACCTCCGAGGAGACTGCTGGCCCTTACCTTATTTTCTGAGGAGACTGTTGGCTCTTACCTTACCTCCTGAGAAGACTGCTGGCCCTTATCTTAGCTCCTGAGGAGATTGCTGGCCCTTACCTTACCTCCTGAGGAGACTGCTGACCTTTACCTTACCTCCTGAGGATACTGTTGGCCCTTACCTTACCTCCTAAAGAGACTGTTGGCCCTTACCTCCTATGGAGACTGCTTCACCTCTTGAGAAGACATTGTTCCTTACCTCCTGAGGAGACATTGTTCCTTACCTCCTGAGGAGACACTAGTTTACCTCTTGAGGAGACGTTACTTTACCTCCTGAGGAAACATTACTCCTTACCTCATGAGGAGACATTACTTTACCTCCTGAGGAGACATTACTTTACCTCCTGAGGAGACTGCTACTCCTTACTTCTTGCATAGACATTACTCCTTAGTTATTGCCTTTGGACCTGAGGTGACCTTCGTCACCCCAGCTATTCCAGTGGACCATTCCAACATGGAATGGTTTTGTCCTAAGAATATTAGGAGTTAATTGTGATTGTCTCCCCCAAAGTATCCGGATGAGACCATACCTCATCACATACTTTCAGGGGTTTTATGTAGGTTACTAAGAATAACGGAACGGGGTTGAAGATTTCTAATGAATAGTATTCTACCCATGAGATTTTTGACAAATGTATTATAGTTAACTTAAACTAGCAGGGTACCCGCGCGTTGCGGTGGCGGGTACCCTGTGACGATTAACTGGAGAAATTAAAAGTACTTGATTTCGGTGAGGCCCGATTCACCCGTTTTTATCGGTTCCGACGGGTTCACTCCAGTTCGTCTTCAGACGGCTTTTATTGGCTAGCCGAACCGATGGTGACTCCGATTCCCGGTTGAACCCGTTGATCAGGTCCAGATTTCAAAACTATATGCACCATCATTTTAGGGATTTTAATTGTTGTACAATGTGAATATATGATTGTATTTTTAAGTAATGGAGTGTATTAATCATTTATCAATTACGTATTAATTATTTTTATTTTTCAATATTTATGTAATGGGGTGTTATAACAAGAGTATTAATTATGTTTTAATTGTCAATTTCTAATTATGTTTCTATGGCTTGTACACTATTATAAATGATTGTAAAATGAAAATTCAAGCCTTCTAAAAATAGAAGATAAACATGCTTAATAAGTAATATATATTTTATGGCTTGTACACTATGCATAAATGATTGTAAGTTGAAAATTCAAGCTTTCTAAAAATAGAAAACATGCTTAATAAGTAGTATAGAAAACCTAAATTAAATTAAAATTAAATAAATGAATTTTATTTTTATTTTTTTTCAAAACGGCAATTTTTTTCACAGCCTATAACCACATATCTCATAATATATTTCACACATGCCTCCAGCGAAGCTTGAACCCACAACCTCTATGTTGGTGGGAACTCACATACCCAAAGATACTCTTTGTGGCCAACTAAGCTAGCCCAGTTAGTTAATTAAATAAATGAATGCTTGTTCTGGGTTGTCCTATAATAAATCCTAACAAGGTTTTTTTTACCAAGTTTTATTTATACAATTACTCAGCTGAGTACAAAGTATAAAGACATAAGATCAAGAGACTGCAAAATGACAAAGAAAATTCCTAAAAATCTAACACTCTAACTATGAAATCTTATTATCATACAAGTCTAAATTATTATGTAAAATCAAACCCCTTGTTGCGAATTAATACCAGTGCCGATTACCATTCCACACTTCATTAATTATTATATAGGCTTCATCTATTTTGCTTCTACAGAATCAAGTATTCAACTCTTTCTAAATATTACAATGTGAAACTACTAAACAAAAAAACCAAAAACAACAAAAATATAGCAACTTGATTTTAGTCAAGTATGTTATGATAAAGTTATTGTTGAAATGCTAGTAACTATTTTGGGAGCATACTAAATATTCAGACATGACAAGCCATTGTCAATGACCCATTGCATTTGTATGATAGTGGGGTGCATCTGAAAAATGAAATCATATAGAGATCAAAAAGCTACATAATAATTGATTTGCTACAGAGAGACAGACAACCATCAAGATTATGTCTTTTTTGTGAAAGGCGATTTGAACTAAGGGGCATGTTCTTCATATTCTCAGAATACAAAGATTCATACATATATTAAACATCACATATATGATAAGTAGATATGGACACATAGGGAGTCTAACCCATAAGTTTATTACTGTACTATATAAGAGAGTGAAGGCGTTATTCAAACTAATTAGCACCTTGACGGTATAAAATCATACAAAATTAACTTATTCAACTAGATGGCAAATTAACGTTACAATAACAGTAAGCTTATTTTTCTAAACAACAAACACGTCTAATGGCTCACCGTTGTGGAAAAATGAGAGTTGAATAATATACAGCGTGGATTTGCAAAAGGAGAACTATGCAACAGTCTTGAGCAGAGCATTCATTACAGCTTCGGTAGTCGGTAATGCCGGAATCGCACCTCTTTCTGTCACGGTAATTGCACCACAAGCATTTGCAAACCTAAGGGCATCTCGTAGCCGCTTCTCATCCTACATAGTATATAATATATCCGCATTAATAACCCACTTTATATGCATTGCAGAGTTCAAAAAACTACTCTTTTATACTGTATATATTTATAAGTTTATGAAGAAAATATGACTTATTACACGGTGGTATGACATCTGGTTAAATAAAAATGTTGATGTGAAGTCATACCTTGAGTAATGAGGTATCTGCAGCAATCTTTGATAATACACCAGCTACAAAAGCATCGCCAGCACCTGTTGTGTCCACAGGATCCACCTTTATGCCTTTCACTCTTCCACTAAACTCCTATAGAATTCAACAAAATTAAGAATAAGGTTAAATATATGGTTAGAGAAAACATAGGCATTAGACATAGCTTAAGAACCACTAGTACATTACCTTAGTGTAATATCTGCAACCATCTGGTCCTTCTGTCACTAGTAGCAACTTAAGATTCTCATGGTATAATTTACGGACAACATTATCATCATATGGATCTTCACCATTTGTCAAAAAAACGATCTCCTCTTCACTTATCTGATTATGAACAATCAAAACCATTAGACATCACATCGACCAGTAGAATATGTAGTATACAGGTTTCTGAGAAGAAGGTTTTAGAAGTGAATTACCTTGATAATGTCGGCTGTATCCCATATGCTCAGGATTCCTTCTCTGGCACTCTCGGCAGATGGCCATAAAGGAAGCCTCAAATTTGGGTCATAAGACAACAGAACACCAGCATCCTTTGCAACTTTAGTTGCAGCAATATGAGCTGATTTGCACGGTTCCGTAATTAAACTTATGGAGCCATAATGAAAGATTTTTGCCTGCGAGAGTAACAATGAGATATTAATACGTAAACCGAAACATAATTTTTTAGGTATGTTTGAGCGTTAGAATTTCTAAATACCTTTCTTATTAAATCAAGATCAAGTTCAGATTCCTCTAAAAGCATATCAGCACTAGGATTTCTATAAAACATGAATTCACGTTCACCATCTTTTTTCAGTGTGACAAAAGCTAAAGCAGTTCGAGCACCAGGGTCAAACCGCATCCCTTCATTATTCACATTATTTTCTTTTAGAATATCAGCAAGCATGTAACCAAACTCATCTTCACCAACCTGCAATGTAAATTATATAATTTCAGTCAGCTACAAAACATTCATCAGTCGATAATTTTAGCTTTAGGATGATTGAGATGAACACCTTCCCAATGAAAGCAGACGATCCACCTAGGCGAGCAATGCCCACAGCAACATTCGCAGGTGCACCACCGGGTGCTTTTTTAAAGGCAGGGGCTTCAGCTAATGCAAGCCCATTTATCGTAGGGACAAAATCTATTAGCATTTCACCAAAGCAGACAACAAGGGATTCATCGGTTTCAGATGATCCTTGAACACTTGCCAACACTTTCCCTGAAACAAAGTTGCGTACAGAAACACAATTAAAACAAGCAAATAAAGTAAGATTACAAAGGATAGTTTCTCTCATCGCAATTAGAAACTGTTAACTGAGACTTGGAACTGTTGGCAATGCGAACACATTTTGACCTAATTGTAATCAGCTGCATATCCTAATTACTAGTAATTAACCACATTAAACTTATTGCAGCAAGTAGCAGAAAATACTTATCAGTGAATAGATATAATACCTGAGCGTAAAAACGGTTGAGACGAAAACGGGGATGGCGTTAATCTTAAGCCGGAAGGCGGTTTAACATTATTAGTATGACACGATCTGGAATCTGCTGGACTCGTAAACCGATTGGACCAAGTACAAGGTCGAAAAGTAGATGAAATTGCACTAAACGAGTGAACTAAAGCCATCAAACAACACTTGTAACCACAGATCCAGATGTTTAACTACACTACTAGTTTGGTGGTTAACTAGGAAATGAAAATAAAGTTAGTTGCCAGATGGGATGATTCGGTTATTGTACGTCCGTTGGAATAATCGTCAAAATTTTGAAAAAAACAGAAACCCCAAAGAGAGATTGATTTACTTGACTTGAGTTTAGTTGGTTGTTATAGGCGGAGAATGTCACGAGGTAACACAACCACACTCTGTGTAAGTTGTAAGTTGTAACGGACTTTTAGTTGTTAACGCCAGTTTAACCCCTTTTATTAATCATTACATTAACAAACTTTTTCTATTGTCTTGTCTTTTCATCCTCCGCATATATCCCCTCAACCAATTTTACTTTCCTTTTTTATAATGAACTTTAGAGGTAAAGTCTCCTCACAAAGATAAAGAAAATCGGGTCCCGCAGTATGCCCCGGTATTATCTATGTGGAGGAACTTTTTTTTTTAATATAAACCGGTAAACTAACGTGTTTTTTTTTCTTCATGTTACCCGATGAAGGAGAGTTTTTCGAGTCAGATGTACGTAGCTTCATCGTATTAATTTCGAGACTGTTTTCGACTCTTCCCTTATCACCTAAAATATACATATCTAGCGAGGTTTGAACAATTAACCTAATTGATACATTTGTTGCTGATTTTTTTTTCTGAATAAAAAAGTTAGGGAAATAATTAGGAGGCCTAAAAAATAAGATTAATTATGTGCCTAATAGATGTGGCAATAAATTATTAGTTTGTGTAGAAGCAGGTCCGCCTCCTGCCCCAACAAGATGCTCACACATAGGTTTAAGCATATAATTAGAGACACTGGTTAAGCATTGTTAGTACAAAATATGTCACGGGTATGAGATGGGTTAAGATCGTTTATTGGGTTGAACTTTCAAGCTCACTTTGGGCTGGATCTTGTACTAAACCAAGTGATTAAGATGATTTCCTGCACAATGAGAGTAAACCGTTAGCCTTATCGTGGGGACAGATCCCACGATTAGACTCCGGCGTGAGAGTGAGAAATCATGTTGTCAGAAGTATGTGTGTGTATTTGAGGGAGTCAGAGAATTGTACATTTTGGTGTGTCAAATGACCCCTATTTGTAGGGGGTCTAATACTAGGGTTTCCTAGTATTTCGCCTACAATTGTAGTGGCCGGAGTGGGACCCTTGTTGGGCAAGGGTCCGCGGTAATCGTGACATGTGGACGCGGATCCCCTTTCGCATATGCTAGTTGGTCCGCGGAGAGCCTACAGAAGTGGCTTATAACTGATTCGCGTTCGTCTTGTAGCATCCGGGCCGTGCCAGTGTGGTTCTGGGCTTAGTTTCGGCCTGTCATATTTGTTATTTGCTTAGTTGGGCTAAGGCCCAAACTTATCAGTACGGCCCAGGCCCAAAAGCCTGTCGTACCCATTATACGTCATCAAGTCCCCCTAGTCTAGTATTGTCACTGAGTGCGGTGAGTATTGCTAGACTTTATTCCCTTAGTAGCTCACACCTTCTTTCTTTCGAGACTTTTCCTTAACTGGTTAGGTAGGGTTGGGGTGACGTGTAATTACCCTGACCCTTCGTTTCCTGACTGGCATGACTTAAGGTCAGTTACCTAACTGTCATCATGTTCTCTTACCACCCGTCCTGACCGTTGATTTATTTAGTGGTTCACACGTGGCATCATCTTATCTCTTTTGAATTTAATATACCAAGAGTATAAATATTCCCCTCGTTTTTACAGTTTCTTTTTCTTTCATCGTCTGTTTTTGCCATTGTTGAAATTTTTCGAGCTCTGTCAACCAATTTCCGCGCTTTCCACTTTTTCACATTTCTTTAAACTACCAGGTTAGGTTTCCTTCCTTTGTTTATATTACGTCATGAGTACCATATATGACATTAAGTCCAAATAAACTCAAACGGCCTTAGACGCATTATGCGTGAAGTACCATATTCCTGTTGATGTTCATCCTGAGTTACCTGGCCCAAATTAAAGTATTTTGCAAAGTCTGGCTGGCAAGATTGATGTATATAGTCGGTTTTTTGATTTTGCCAACTGTCGGATTCCTCTCTCCCAATTTTTTTTATAGATGTTCTTGAGCACTTCCGTATCAATCTTTCTCAACTAACCTTCTCAACAAACAAGTATTTTGGCGCGGCTTGAAAATTTCAACATATAGGAGATCTTATGTCGCGTTCATGGTTTTGAACCCACATGTTTGGTGTAACTTTCCCCGCGTATATATATATTACCCCAAATAAGGGTTGGATGTCTTATATAAGCAAAGCGTTTCTGACGCGGCTTTCCAGTAATTGTCAAACATACCATAGATTAATTAAAAAACTATAAAGATCATTTTTTCTGTCGTTGGTTGATGCTAACCCCGCCACACAATCCGCCTTTTTATTTCCCCTCCCTCCTCTTTTTCCGTGCCAGCTGCAAACAAAAGTAAAGCCTTGAAGAAAGTATCCTATTTCTTTTTCCTTTCCCAAATCATTCTCAATTACAATACGGAAGTATGTTGACTCTTTCCCCCCTCCACACCCATACTCGAACTGCATCTGTTTTCCAGAAAATTTCTGAAACCTTTTTTAAATGATTGGGTTTTGGATAAGTCTTCTACTATTTGAGCTTTTGAATGAGAACAGTTATCCTTCTTTCTTGGATGACAATAATGAGGGTGGGTGGCTTTTCTTTACTTGTTTTTGTTTTCCTTTTTTTCTACTCTTTTCTAATTGTTTCGTGTTTTAATTTGTATGCACAGCTAGGATCTTTTTTTTCTTTCATTCCATTCATATGTTGATCCCACCAAGGTGAGAGGTTTTGGGGGTAGATGAAAAAGACCCATGTGATCAGTTTCGCTGGCTTGAGGCTACTCGCCGGATAGTGTTTGTTTCGCTTTTATTGAGCCTTCTAATCTTCTCCTACCGGTCCTAGTTACCTACTAACTGCGGGCGAGTTAGCGAGGGAAACAAGAATGAGAGCATCGCAGTTTGTTGGATGAAGAAAAATGGTTGCTGAGAAAGAACATTCTAACCTTCTTAACTACCGTGGGAAGGTAGGATATGCTTGTTTTGAAGGAAGCAATTGATGAGGCCTGTGAATAAAGATGTTGCAAAGAAGCCCATGAGGTTGAGGAAAAAAATAAAAGCAAAAATCGGGGAATGCAAGCGGTTTCTACTCTACCCTCAAAGAAACTAAGGGATGATTATGGTGCCTCTGGTGCTTCGGTTAGTACTGGTGGGAAATCTCGTGCTGCTATGCAGAGCCTGTTGGATAGTAGTAAACTAGCTACGGAAATTAGGGTTACGGCTGCAGCCACTGTACCTCTGATTACTTCTTCCGTGACCCCAACGTCGAAGCGTGAAGGGGGTGACCACACTGATTCTGGTTCTGGTCCTAACTTGCGGACTAAACCTGCGGCCGTGAGGTTAGTAATTTCTTCGGATTCATCCCTGTATGCGTCTAGGTGATGCAGATATGTCTCGTCGTATCCTAGAGAAGACACTGGTTGGTTCCGGACTTCTAGACGTGCTACAAGAGCGTCTAGGCTTTAGCCTTCTTCTTAGATCTCCTCTTTTGTTCAGTGTCCTGGATTCAGAGTATTGCGACGTTTCTTGGATCTTTGAATTTCTTCCTAAACACCCTTCGAAGTTAAGTCGAGCTTTTACTTCTTTCAGTTTTTCTTGTTGCACTTTCTCATTGTGAACTTTTTCAGCTATTATTGGCAACAACTGATGATAATGCATATCACAATATTCCCGAAGGGCTGCGTCGAACGCGGGCCTATCTGGATTTTTTGAGGTTTGCTATTTATCTCTTCCCACTGTGTTTCGCACGTCGGACGTAGGTGGGGTGAGATTGAGCTTCGTTGGTCCACTCATGATAAGTATTTTAGGAAACGTAGTTGTGTACGGGTCCTATAGACGGCGCCAACATGTTAGCACAAAATATGTCACGGGTATGAGATGGGTTAAGATCACTTATTGGGTTGAACCTTCAAGCTCACTTTGGACTGGATCTTGTACTAAACCAAGTGATTAAGATGATTTCCTGCACAATGAGAGTAAACCGTTAGCCTTACCGTGGGGACAGTCCTCACGATTAGACTCCGACGTGAGAGTGAGAAATCATGTTGTCAGAAGTATGTGTGTGTATTTGAGGGAGTCAGAGAATTATACCTTTTGGTGTGTCAGAGGACCCCTATTTATAGGGGGTCTAGTACTAGGGCTTTCTAGTATTGCGCCTACAATTGTAGAGGTCGGAGTGGGACCCTTGTCGGGAAAGGGTCCGCAGTAATCGTGACATGTGGACGCGGATCCCCTTCCGCAGATGCTAGTTGGTCCACAGAGAGCCTACGGAAGTGGCTTATAACCGATCCGCGTTCGTCTTGTAGCATCCGGGCCGTGCCAGTGTGGTTCTGGGCTTAGTTTCGGCCTATCATATTTGTTATTTGCTTAGTTAAGCTGAGGCCCAAACTTATCGGTACGGCCCAGGCCCAAAAGTCTGTCGTACCCATTATACGTCATCAAGCATCTCAATAAATACTAAAAAGTTAAATGGCCAAACAAACTCTAACTATGTATTTTGTTTATGTCAATTCGTAATGACCAAGTATCGAACATCTATTTTTTAGTGATCTAACATCAGAATTTGATATTAACAAGCAAAGATTACCCGCGCGCTGCTGCGGGCGTTATTTTTTGGCGCGTTATTGCGGGGAATTTTTTTTTGTTCGGGTTAATTTCTTCGGTCTCATGTTTAATAGTTTGTTTTTTTCTCATATTAAATGACAAATTTTTTTTTCAATAAAGGGGATATATATTATTTTTTTTGCCCAGGGCGATAGAAAATCGTAAACGTAATTTTTTTTTTCTTCTTATTTTTGACGAAAGAAGGGGGGAGTATAAAGTTTTTTTTTTTCGGGCTGATGAACAGTAACCACCAGTATAAAAAAATTATCAAAAAAAAATTGGGCCGATGAACAGTAACCGTCACTGTTCATCGACGAACAGTACCCGTTACTGTTTTTGGCAGTATATGTAATGGTAAATGAGTATATTTATCAAAAAAAAAAATTTTTGGGCCGAT
>BQNB010121318.1:0-20480 GCA_026074375.1 Tanacetum coccineum
AAACTAGAGATGGGTTTCACACTTATAAATACCTCTCTCATTGCAAATGTAAACTAAGATTTGGGTGTGTGTGTTTGTACCCCGTGCAGTTTAGCATGGGGCGTGTAGTTTAGCATGGGTCATGCAGTTTGGCACAATCGTGTAGTTTAGCACGATCATGCAGTTTAGCACGAGCCTAAGCAGTTTAGTGTTAGGAACACGAAAAGTGTCGGTCACTTCCGTTATATCTTTAGATAGCTCGTAAAGTAATATTTGAAAACTAGATAAGCTAGCTTAGGAACAAGCCCATGGCCGGCTCTATCTCTTTGTATAATTACCCTCTCCACACATGGAGAGGGTGTTGGTTGGTTGTTTTTCTCACATAATCTAACATTCCATTTTCTCTTTACTTTCTCTCACTAGAAGCATCCTTCCAACCCCTTTCTCTCTCTAGTAGTCTTCATTGTTCTTTGTGTGTTATTGATTACGTAAGTATTCTACAATTGGTATCAAGAGCCATGGGGTGATATTGTTTGTTCTTGTGTTCGTTGTTTACTTATTTGTACTCGTCCTTGTGGTTCGAATCTTGCAAAAAGTTTTCACTTTTTGTGGGTTTAAAAACCATAAAGTTTACTACTTTCTTATTCCTTTGTCTTAGTATTATCTAGTTGTACAAGCAAAACCTTGGAAAATACATAAACAATCTTCATTTTTATAGGTTTTTGGTTCGAAAAGTATTTTGTGTCCAAAATCTTTGAAAATTTTTGTGTTAAAAAGTTTAAAGTTTGTATTTTTAAGGTTCCACTAGGCTTAGATAAGTAAGTTGTACAAGAATTTTTGAGTAAAATCGTCAAAAAGTGAGTCTTTTAGTGTTTTGGAAAAGTTGAAGTTCGTTTTTTCAAGAGGCGAATTAGTTTTGTTCTTGAAGGCGAATTAGTTCTTATCTTTGAAGGCGAATTAGTAATTTTTTCTTCAAGAGGCGAATTAGTAATTCTCTTACAGAGGCGAATTAGGATTTTTTATTTAAAGGCGAATTAGTTCATTTGTTAAAGGCGAATTAATTTTTCTCTATGAAGGCGAATTAGTTTATTTTCTATGAAGGCAAATTAGTTTTCCTAGAAGGCGAATTAAGATTTGTCTGAAGGCGAATTAAAGTTTTCTTAGAAGGCGAATTAAGATTTGTCTGAAGGCGAATTAAACTTTCTACAGAAGGCGAATTAACTCTTTGCATTAAAGGCGAATTAATCATTTTTAAGGCGAATTAAAGCTTTCCTAGAGGCGAATTAAGGCTTTCTAAGAGGCGAATTATTCAAATTTGATTTCGTAAATTATACGGTTTATTTCTTTGATTTGTAAAATCCTGTGAAACGTTATTTTCTAGTTTAATCAAGAATAGTAAAATCCCGTGTATTCTTAAGACCTAAAACACTTCAAACCAACTCACTTTAACACAATTACTTCGTATCACTGTTCGATCGACAAGTAATCTAATAACATCAAAATTAAAATGGATTCAATGATTCTAAATGGACAAAAGAATACTCTTGCCGAGTACATGATACTTTCTGGTGCTGACAATCGTCCACCAATGTTGGACAAAGACCTGTATGATTCTTGGAAAATTAGAATGGAACTATGCATGCAAAACAGAGAGCACGGAAGAATGATACTTGAATCAGTTGAACACGGTCCACTCATTTGGCCTACAATTGAAGAAAATGGTGTGACCAGGACAAAGAAATATGCTGAATTGTCTCCTACTGAGAAAATTCAAGCTGATTGTGATATGAAGGCAATTAATATCATTCTTCAAGGTCTACCAACTGATATCTATTCACTTGTTAATCATCATATAGTTTCCAAGGATCTATGGGAAAAGGTTCAACTACTAATGCAAGGTACCTCATTGACTAAGCAGAAAAAGGGAGTGCAAACTGTATGATGCATTTGATAAGTTCACTCACATCAAGGGGGAATCACTTCATCAGTATTACTTGATATTTACTCAGCTAATGAATAACATGAACATTTACAATATGAAACTAGAGCAATTTCAAGTTAATACCAAGTTCTTAAATAGTCTTCTACCTGAATGGAGTAAGTTTGTGACCGATGTCAAGCTTGTAAAAGATTTGCATACTACCAAATTTGATCAACTTCATGCATATCTTGAACAACACGAGCTCCATACAAATGAAGTCCGTCTCATGTGTTAACGCAGTCAAGATCCACTTGCATTAGTTGCAAATCATCAAATGACACCATCTCACTTTAACACTTATCAGTCTTCATACAACAATCCTCAATTTCAACAACAATAACAGTTTTCACCATCTCAGTCTCCTCAATATGGATCAACTCATCCCACACAACATTACTCAACTACTTATCCATCCACACCACATGCAATCACTTATCCATTAGCATCGTATCCACATGCTTACTCATCAACTGTTCATCAAGAGGCTTGTCCACAACCACAATCCGTTAATCAAATTAAATATATTGTTTCCACAGTTAATCAACAAACACACCTTGTTGAATTTCCTCTAATAGACTCTGGTCTAGCAGTTCCTGTGTTTAAGCAAGGAGATGACCCTATTGATGCCATTAAAAAAATGATGTCATTTCTGTCTACTGTCGTCACATCTTGTTTCCTATCTACCAACAATCAGCTAAGAAACTCATCCAACCCAAGACAACAAGCAACTATTCATGATGGAAGAGTAACTGTTTAACCACTTCAGGGGAGACAAAATTCTTATGCTGCTGGTACTTCAGGAATAAGAGCTAATACTTCGGGAACATGAGGGAATTATTCAGGTCAACAAAGGGTTATGAAGTGTTTTAACTAGCAAGGGGAAGGTCATATGGCAAGACAGTGTCTAAAGCCAAAGAGGAAAAGGGATGCTACGTGATTCAGGGAAAAATTTCTATTGGTCGAAGCTCAAGGAAATGGTAAAGTTCTTAATGAGGAAGAATTGGAATTCTTGGCAGATCCTGGTATTGCAGAAGGTCCAGTTACATAGTCGGTCATCACACACAATGCAGCTTATCAAGCAGATGATTTGGATGCATATGATTCTGACTGTGATGAGATCTCTACAGCCAAAGCAGTTCTTATGGCCAATTTGTCTAGTTACGGATTAGATGTTCTCTCCGAGGTACCAATCTCTGACAACACTAATAATGATATGCTAAATCAAAGTGTGCAAGAGATGCCGTATTCTGAACCTTCTCATTTTATGGAAAATCCAGAGAATAAGATACATAGTGATAGTAATATCATTCCGTACTCTTCGTATCTGATTGAATCACAAAATATAGTTGTTCATGATACAAATTCTTTTGCACAACAAGACTCCTTGATATTATCTATGTTTGAACAACTGTCAAATCAAGTAACTAACTGTAACAAGGTTAATAATGACAATTTAATTTCCAATGAAACCTTATCTACTGAGCTTGAAAGATACAAAAAACGGGTAAAATTTCTAGAAGAAAGACAAAATGTAGATTTAGGTACTCGAGAAAAGCTTATAATAGATGATATAATTCGAGAGAAAAATGCACAGTTTGCGGATTTTGAAAAAGAAATTAACAATCTTAAACAAACTCTTTCTGAACAATCAAAGGAAAAGGAATTGTTAACAAAAATATTTAATGTTTTCAAAAACGAATCTAAGGAAAAAGAAGCTAAGAATATTGATACAGAAATTGCTTTGGAAAAGAAAGTTAAAGAACTGGACAACATTGTTTGTAAAATGGGTCAATCCGCGCAAACTGTGCATATGCTCATGAAACCCCAAGTTTTCTATGATAACAATCTGAAACAAGCTCTTGGTTTTCAAAATCATGTCTATCTTAAGAAAGCTCAGCAGATTAGGCCAATGTTGTATGACGGTAATGTTATTGCTAAGGAAACCAATGTGATTTCAATTGCTGATTCTAAAAAGACTTTGATGCTTGAAGAAGAGAGTCAATCCAAAATGCTTTTAAAACAAAATGATCCAATGGTCTTAGAAAAGAAAGTTAACACTAAACCAATTGATTATGCTAAGTTAAATCGATTATCTGAAGATTTTGGTAAACATTTTGTCCCACAACGAGAATTGTCTGATGAACAAGCTTTACACCCTATTATTGACCAATCTGCTTCTTCGCTTGTCAAAATTAAGGCTCCTCGGGAACTTCCTAAGGTAAGCCTGGTTAATACAAGCCTTAAAAGGCTTAAATACCATCTTATTCCAAAAGCTTGCTATGTATGTGGAAGTTGTGAATCACCTGTAGTATGATTGATGATAGCCATCAAGACAGTTTTAAATAATAAAAAGAATGGTAATACAATTGAGGAACTTATACAACAAAGGGTGAAACAAACAAAAATTTTTCTAGAATGGTCTCACCCCAATCCTAAAAGGAACATGGTTCCAAAAGCAGTATTAATGAGGTTTGGTCTAGTATCACTTACTACTGCTAGACTAGTTAATACTGCTCAACTCAAAACAACAGTAAATAGTGCAAGACTAATGACAAATGTTTTTAATAAAGCACATTCAACTGTTAGAAGGCCCATTAACAATAAACAGCAACTAAAAATAGTAATTTTAATCAAAGGGTTAATACTGTTAGTGATAAGAATGTTAATACTGCTAGGCCAAAAGTAGTAGTTAATACTGCTAGGCCAAAAGCAGTACTTAATGCTGTTAAGGGAAACCAGGTTAATGATGTTAAGGCCTCATCTTGTTGGGTTTGGAAACCAAAAACTAAAGTTTTAAACCATGTTTCTAAACACAACAGTGCATCAATGAAATTTAAAAGATTTGATTATATTGATGCACAAGGCAGAAGTTAGTGATGGCTTGGGTCCCTAAAAGAAACTAATTTTCTTACCACTTGTGTAGGCAATCACAAATGGAATATACATGACCAAGGAGTGATTGACAGTGGATGCTCAAGGTACATGACAGGGAACATGTCCCATCTTACTAACTTTAAAGAAATTGATGGAGGATATGTTGCCTTTGGAGGTAACCCCAAAGGAGAGAAAATCACAGGGAGAGGTACAATCAAAACTGGTAATTTAGATTTTAAGAATGTGTACTTTGTAAGAGAGTTACAGTTTAACCTCTTTAGTGTCTCACAAATGTGTGACAAAAAGAATAGTGTTCTCTTTAATGATACTGAATGTATTGTTTTATCTCCAAACTTTAAGTTTAACTGATGAAAAGTCAATGTTTTGCTTAGAGTTCCTAGAAATACCATTATGTATAGATGTTGATTAAAGAAATATTGTTTTTCCTAAAGGATGTCTAACTTGTCCTTAGAAAAAAGCCACATCAGATAATCATCAAATTGGCATAGAAGCCTTGGACAGTATAAATTTCAAAACTATGAATAAAACTAGTTAAGGGAAATCTTGTAAGAGGTTTAACTTCAAAAACATTTGAAAATGAATCAAACCTGTTATTGCTTTCAAAAAGAACGCAACATAGAGCTTCTTGTAAGTCCAAAACAATAAGTTTCAATCAGCCCACCTTACATATGTTGCACATATAATTTGTGTGGTCCAACATATTAAAAATCTTAATTTAAAAAGATGATATTGCCTAGTTGACAACAGATAATACAGTATGATTAGTTGGGTTTTTTCATTCTAGCTACTAAGGGATTAACTAGCGGCATTCTTAAGAGTCCGTTAAACTGGAGTAGACAATCAATAGATTTAAGGGGTTAAGTTAATTAGTTGACAATGGCACTGATTTCAAAATAAGGAATAATCAGTTTTGTGAGAGAAAAGGCATTAATAGAGACTTTATATAGCAAAGAAACCTCAACCAAAATGGAGTAGCTAAGAGGAAAAATAGAACACAAATTGAGGCTACTAGGACAATGCTAGCTGATTCGAAGCTACCTACTACTTTTTGGCTAAAGCATTAAATACTGCATGCTATTTGCAAAATATGAGTAATAGTAACTAAAGCCTCAATAACAAGACCCCTTATGACTTTTTCTTTAGTAGAAAACCAGCTTTAGGCTTATAAAACCCTTATGGTGACCTGTTATAATTCCCAATACCATAGATCACTTAGGAAATTTTGATGTAAGGCTGAAGACGGATTCCTTTGTGGGTACTCAATCAACAGTAAAAGCATTTAATATTCAACAGTAGAACAAGGATAGTTGAATAGAACCTGCATGTCCAATTTAGTGAGAATACACCTAATATTGTAGGAAGTGGACCAAATTGGCTTTTTGATATTGATGCACTAACAAAATCAATGAATTATAAGCCAGTTATTACAGGAAATCAGTCTAATGGTAATGCAGGTACAAAGCATGTATAATGCCAGAAAAGCTAGAATAAAGAACAGTACCTGGCAAAGATTCAATTCTGCTACATTGTGGCCAGCCTGATTCTACCATATCTCTTAAAAATTCAAAGAGTTTCTCCTGATGCTTGGATTCAAAATCTTTTATGAGATAATTAAAAGAAGGTTAAGGAAGAACCAGGAAAAGAAGGTGGTGATTCAAGTAATGATCAAGAGAAAGAGGATGATAATGTTAACAACACTAACAATGTTAATACTGCTTGTGATGGAAACAACA
Source organism: Tanacetum coccineum (assembly GCA_026074375.1). Classification (NCBI taxonomy): domain Eukaryota; kingdom Viridiplantae; phylum Streptophyta; class Magnoliopsida; order Asterales; family Asteraceae; genus Tanacetum; species Tanacetum coccineum. The sequence continues at coordinate 6,589 of BQNB010121318.1, forward strand.
CTAACAATGTTTATGATGTTAGTTCAACTGTTAATGTTGCTAGCATAGAAGTTAATGTTGTTGGTGCAAAAACAAGCATTGAACTTCCAGATGATCCAAATATGCCTAAATTGAAAGATATTGTTTATTCAGATGATGTTGAAGATGTTGGTGTAGAGGCTGACATGAATAATTTGAATACATTTATGCCTATCAGTCCTATTCCAACTACAAGAATACACAAAGATCATTCAGTTGAGCAAATTATTGACGACTTAAATTCAGCACCTCAAACAAGAAGAATGACAAAGAATTTGAAAGAGCATGGTTTGTTTAGTTCTGTTCAGCAAAGAACAAACCATAATGTTAGCCTCAAAATATTGAGTCGAACAAGAAAGCTCGGTCACTCAACTAGGAAGCTTCGGTATTTATTTAATTATATGTTGTAATAGGCTAGAAAGGGTAAACGGGCTCGTCTATGTAATCTAATCGATCACGTGTTATGGGCTAAAGCCCAAGTAATCCCAAGTAATCCCGAGCCTGGCCTATAAAAAGCCTATAGGCATGTAAGCCTCATGGTGTAAAAAAAAGGGTTAAAAATAACCCCTCTCCAATTGGGAAGGGTGTTGTTCTCTTTGTATTTTCACATAATAAAATCAACCAATCCTCTTTCTCTTGTTCTATCTCCTTTAATTACTCCTCTCTAATCACACTCTTAAAATTCTTATCATTCTATCTTTCTATTTTTTCTTGTTCAATCAAATGAGTGAAGTGAAAGTGGTATCCCCCCTCTTTTGGGTTTTTTGTTTTTTATACCTACACATAAAGAACTTTCAAAATTGGGGGCTCGTTTGCTTGCTTTTTATCACAAGAAGAACCCAAAAAGGTAATTCATGCATTAAAGGATCCAAGCTGGATAGAGGCTATGCAGGAAGAGCTTCTACAATTCAAGCTACAAGAAGTTTAGACCCTGGTGGATTTACCAAATGGCAAAAGGCCTATAGGCACTAAATGGGTTTACAAGAATAAAAAGGATAAAAGAGGCATTGTGATAAAGAACAAAGCAAGATTGGTTGCTCAAGGGTACACACAAGAAGAAGGGATTGACTATGATGAAGTCTTTTCCCCTGTTGCCATAATTGAAGCAATTAGGCTATTCTTAGCCTATGCCTCATTTAAAGACTTTGTGGTGTACCAGATGGATGTTTCCCCGCCCCCCAAAAAAAGAGTGCTTTTCTTTATGGTAAGATTGAAGAGGAAGTCTATGTTTGTCAACCACCAGGATTTGAAGATCCAGACTTTCCTGATAGAGTATACAAAGTAGAAAAGGCACTTTATGGACTGCATCAAGCTCCAAGAGCTTGGTATGAAACCTTGTCAACTTATTTGTTAGACAATGGGTTTCAGAGAGGAAAAATAGACAAGACTTTGTTTATCAGAAGGGACAAAGGTGATATTCTGTTAGTTCAAGTGTATGTAGATGATATAATTTTTGGCTTTACAAATAAGTCATTATGCACAGAGTTTGAGAATACGATGCATAATAAGTTTCAAATGAGTTCTATGGGTGAACTCACATTCTTCTTAGGACTACAAGTAAAGCAAAAGGAGGATGGGATTTTTATCAGTCAAGACAAGTATGTGACTGAGATTTTGAAGAAATTTGGTTTTACTGATTTAAAAAAAATAAAGACAGCAAGCATACCTATGGAAACTCAAAAGCCTATAGCTCAAGGATGAAAAAGGTGAAGGGTGGATTGTTCATTTATATAGATCAATGATTGTTCATTGAATGTATCTTACTTCATCAAGACCTGAAGAATAATTTTAAATTTTTAAAAAAAATATAAATTATAAATAATATATTATATATAAGAAAAAATTATTAAAAATTAATTTTATATATAATTTAAGAATAATTATTAGGTAGCAGGTGTTTGCCTGTGCAAGATACCAAGTCAACCCAAAAGTATCACATCTTCATGATGTGAAAAGAATTTTTAGATACTTAAAAGGTCAACCTAAAATTGTCCTTTGTATCCAAAAGAATCACCTTTTTGATTTTGTTAAGCATACACTGATAGTGAAATATGCTGGAGCAAGCTTGGATAGGAAGTACTACAACAGAGTTGTCAATTTCTGGGTGTAGACTATGATTTCATGGCAGTGCAAGAACAGACTGTAGTTAAGCTAATTCCCACAACCAAAGGCTAAATATGTAGCTGCTTCAAGTTGCTATGGCCAAGTGCTTTGGATTTAAAATCAATTGCTATGAATATAGTATACACATTATGCAATACAAGATCTATCTTGATAATGCGAGTACAATATTCCATAGTTAAGAACCCTGTTTTTCATTAAAAAAACAAAGCACATTAAGATAAGACAACACTTTACAAGATACCAATGAAAAGAAGCTATTCAAATGATCCAGATTCATACTGACAAGACTGTTGCAGATTTTTGCTTACAAAATCGTTATGATTATGTAAGATTTCAATCGTTGTGATTGCTAGTATTGGAATGCTCAATCTTTAAAATCTTGATTATGAAAATGGTGAGGTAAACATAATTGAGAGACTTGGTGAGAATAAAAACAGAAAGAGAGTTGTGTGTGATAAGAACAGATAGAGTGATTTGGTGAGAAAAAGAATTGAGAGAATTTATGAGTTGAAAAACAGAAAGAGAGATGTGTGATAAAAATAGATAGAGTGATTTGGTGAGAAAAAGAATTGAGAGAAGTGGTGAGTTGAAAAACAGAAAGAGAGTTGTTTAAAAACAGATAGAGAGAATTGTGAGTAAAAAGATTTGAGAGAAATAAAAAACAAAGAGTTTTTTTGAGCTAAAATGTTAATTTGATGATGGAAAAGCTGATTAGAATGGAATTGGAGTTAATGCTGGTGATTCAAAGTTAATGCTGCTAGGGATAAACTTACTGCTGCTTGGGAAAGTTAATGCTGCTAGGCATAACTTACTACTGTTGGTTGTAAGTTAATGCTGCTAGGCTTAACTTACTGCTGAGTTACTACTGCTGGGTTACTTACTACTGCTAGTTGAAAGTTAATGCTGCTAGGCATAACTTACAACTGCTGGTGAACGTTAATGCTGTTGAGGGTAGTTTCATAAATAGTTCGATTAAGGGTTTCATCTAATCATTTAATCGATTTCAATCTTTCATATACTCTCTAATCATAAACCCTAACTCAATTTTATCATTTATCATCAAAACCCAACACAATGACGACCCTACAATTTGCTGATACTCATAATTTAGTCGCGTTTTTGGCTAAACCCGCTAAAAGTGAGGGGTTTGAACAAATTGTTGATTTTCTGAATGCTAGTTCTATAAGATATGCTTTAACCGTTAATCCCACTATATATACTTCATGTATTGAACAATTCTGGGCCACTGTCAAGGTGAAAACGTTCAATGGGGAACAACAGTTACAAGCCCTAGTGGATGGAAAGAAGATCATCATAACTGAAGCAACTGTAAGAAGAGATCTTCAACTGGAAGATGCCGATGGTGTGGATTGTCTGCCAAATGCTACAATTTTTGAACAACTTACACTCATAGGGTATGAAAAACTTTCACAGAAGCTTACTTTCTATAAGGCATTCTTCTCTCCCTAATGAAAATTTCTTATTCATACTATTTTGCAATGCCTAAGTGCTAAGACTACTGCATGGAATGAATTTAGTAGCACTATGGCCTCTGCAATTATCTGTTTAGCCACAAACCAAAAGTTCAACTTTTCCAAGTATATTTTTGAAAGCATGGTGAAGAACTTGGATAATGCTGTCAAATTCTTGATGTATCCAAGATTTGTACAAGTCTTTTTGAATAATCAACTAGAAGGGATGGCAACTCACAACAGGATTTATATTGCACCCTCACACACAAAGAAGATTTGTGCTAACATGAGAAGGCAAGGAAAAGACTTTTCTGGAAGGGAAACACCCTTATTTCCAACCATGGTGGTTCAAGCTCAAGAAGAAATGGGTGAAGGTTCAGCAATACCAACTGATCCCCATCACACACCCATCATTACTCAACCTTCATCATCTCAACCCCAAAGGAAACAAAAATCAAGGAGGCCTAAGGAGAAGGACACTCAGGTACCTCAGTCTAGTGTTCCTAGTGATCCTACAAATATCGAAAAGCTGGCACTGATGGGAGGGTGGGGGGGGGAAGGGGTAAGGGGGGGGGGTGGGGGGGGGGGACTATTATGCCCACATCAGGAATTGATGGATTTTTGTACCAAATTGCAACAAAGAGTGCTTGACCTGAAGAACATAAAGACTGCTCAATACAAGTTTAAAGAAGAGAGTTAAGAAGTTAGAAAAGAAAGGAGGGTCAAGAACTCATAAGCTCAAAAGATTATACAGGGTTGGTAGATTTGCAAGAGTAGTTTCCTTTGAAGAAGCTAGTTTGGGTGATCAAGAGGATGCATCCAAACCGGTGAGTAGAAAATTAATGACATTGATAAAGATAACAAAGATTACATCTTGATTGATGAGAAACTCAGGGGAGGTATGGGGATGAATATATGTTTGGGGTAAATGACTTAGATGGTGATGAGGTGGTTGTTGAAAGTGAAGTTACTGATAAAGCTGGTGAGAAGAGAAATATTGTTGAGGAAGCAGTTGCTGTGACTGATGCTGTTACAATTCTAGTTAGTGCTGCTACAATAACTAATGTTGAACTTACTTTGGCTCAAACACTGGTAGAGTTGAAGATGTTTGCAAGACCCAAGACAAAAGGGGTTGTTATGCAAGAGCCAAGTGAATCAACTCCAACAATATCTTTACAACTACCATCACAGGTTAAAGGGTACAAGTTTAGGACAAAGGCAAAGCAAAGATGATAGAACCAGAGAAGCCTTTAAAGAAGAAATATCAGATTAAGTTTGATGAAAAGAAGCTTTAAGGCTACAAGCAAAGTTTGATGAAGAAGATAGGCTTGCAAGGGAGAAAGCTCAACAAGTAGAAGAAGCCAACATTGCTTGGGATGATATTCAAGCAAAGATAGATGCTGACTATCAACTGGCTGAAAGATTGTAGGCACAAGAACAACAGGAGTTGACAATTGAAGAGATGTCTACTTTTGTTTGTACAACTCTTGGAGAAAAGAAAGAAGCACTTTGCAGCTAAGAGAGCAGAAGAAAAGAGAAATAGACCACCTACAAGAGCTCAACAAAGGAAATGTTAAGTGTACGTATAACCTGAAGATATAGCAGATGGAAATCCCAAAACTTAAGAACAAGTCATTTGCCAATATTCAAGAATTATTTAACAAAGCTTTCAAGAGGGTAAACACCTTTGTTGACTTCATAACAGAGTTGGTGGAAGTCACTGAAATGGAAGAAAGTTCCAAAAAGCAAATAATGGTAGAAAGCAAAGTCAAAGAAGAGATAGGAGATCAACTTCAACAAGAGTCTACCAAAAAGCAAAAGATGGATAATGAATGTCATTCCTGATGAAGAAGAAGTAGCAGTTGATGCTATACCTTTAACTACTAAACCTTCAAGCATTGTTAACTAGAAGATTGTTAAAGAAGGAAAGATCAGCTACTATCAAATTATAAGAGCTGATGGAAGTTCAAGGAGGTACTTAGCCTTTATTTAGATGCTTAGAAGCTTTAACAGGGAAGATTTAGAAACTCTGTGGAAATTGGTTAAAGCTAAGCATGTGTATACAAGACCAAAAGAGGGCTATGAGAGAGTGATATGGGGTGATCTAAAGACAATGTTTGAACATCATATAGAAGATGTAGTGTGGAGCAATCTACGAGAAAGCAAAGTGTTGGTTTGGAAGCTATTTGATTCCTGTGAAGCACACTTTGTGAGGTTTTAAAATCTGCATGTCTTTATGTTGGTAGAGAAGATATATCCTCTTACACCTGCTACAATCACATATATGCTGAATAAGAAGCTGCAAGCTGATCATTTGAATGAAATGTGTTATCAGCTTCTTAAGCTCATCACAAAGCAACTCAAGAATCAATTAAGTGTTTGGAAGCATCCTTCTGGTGATTATGAAGCTTTTAATGAAGAAACTTAATGATTATAAAGATAAATATCAAGTTTAGGGGAGGATTGTTAGGATATAAAAAGTATTTTTTTTCTTCTTGAATGATCTAAGAGGTTACTGTTAGTTTAAGGTATTAGTTACTGCTGCTAAGCATAAATTAGTATTGTTAGTAATCTTAATAAAAAAAAATATGCTAAGTAGTTAGTACTGTAGTTAAGTTACTACAGCTAGTGTAAGTTACTACAGCTAGTGTAAAAACAACTGCTAGATACTATTGGTTGTGTAACATCGTACTTGCTAGTAAATGTTAGTACTGCTAAAGTAAAGTTAGTAACTGCTGTTGAAGATTGAAGGAAAATATTCTAAAGTATTACTACACTTGTACACCAGTTTATGCTTTGGTGTATAAGGTTTACTACTGCTAGTGTTCAGAGTTAACGTTGCTGGAGAACACAGTTACAACTGCTAAAAGATTACAACGCTGAAAGGATACAGACTGCTCAAAAAGATAAAACATTGCATAAAAAGATCAAGGTTTACTTAGTGAAAAGATTGTATTTATAGAATAGATCATTTAAGATATTCTAAGTTTTTTGTAATAATCATGTGAATCGTCTATTGACTCCTTGGTGTAATAAAGTAGGTCCTCGTGGGTATAGAGTTCTATGTATAAAAAACGAGTCATTCATAGAATTGTTTATAGCTTCAAGGTTTTGTAACCCTAATACTAGTTAGAGGGTTAAAATATTTCCCCCAAAATTAATTTATAGAAGCTTTTGTTTGAGTTTTTAATCTTGTGGTTTCATTAGAATTCTGTTTCATTAAAGAATCTTCTTAAATTAAAGGTATAGATTCCGCATAATTCTTTAGTATATCAAACAAAGTTCTATCATAAGATTGTGTAGGAATGTATCTATGCAATAAACTAAACCTTACACAAGCTAAGGAATTCAAGATCCATTGAAGTGGGATCAACACAAATTAATTTTCTTTTGAAGGAGATTTAATCCTCTTACTTGGAAGGCGATTTAATCCATACTCCTTTGAAGGAGAATTAATATCTCTCCTAAAGAGGTGAATTATTCATATTTGCTTTCGTGAATTATATGGTTTATTTCATTGATTTGTAAAATCCTATGAAACGTTATCTTTCGGTTTAATCAAGAATAGTAAAATCTCGTGTTTCTGTATAGACATAAACACCTAAAACCAACTCATTAACACAATATCTTCTTATCACTGTCCGATCAACAAGTAATCTAATAACATCAAAATTAAAATGGATTCAATGATTCCTATTGGACAAAAGAATACTCTTGCTGAGTACATGATACCACTGGTGCTGACAATCATCCTCAACAAAAAAAAAAAAAAAAAAAAAAGGGGGGGGGGGGGGGGGGGAAACAATGTTGGACACAGACATGAGTGATTCTTGGAAAAGTAGAATGGAATTATACATGCAAAATAGAGAGAACGGAAGAATGATACTTGAATCAATTGAACACCGTCCATTCATTTGGCCTACTATTGAAGAAAATGGGAGTGACCAGGACAAAGAAATATGCTGAATTGTATGCTACAGAGAAAATCCAAGTTGATTGTGATCTTAAGGCAACTAATATCATTCTTCAAGGTCTACCATCTGATATCTATTCACTTGTTAATCATCACAGAGTTGCCAAGGATCTATGGGAAAAAGTTTAACTTCTAATGCAAGGTACCTCTTTGACTAAGCAAGAAAGAGAGTGTAAACTGCATGATATATTTGATAAGTTTACTCACATCAAGGGGGAATCACTTCATCAATATTACTTGAGATTCACTCAGCTGATCAATGACATGAACATTTACAAAATAAAAATGGAGCAATTTCGTTAATACCAAGTTCTTAAATAGTCTTCCACCTGAATGGAGTAAGTTTGTGACTAATGTCAAGCTTGTAAAAGATTTGCATACTACTAACTTTGATCAGATTCATGCATATCTTGAACAACACGAGCTCCATGCCAATGAAGTCCGTCTCATGCGTGAGCGCAGTCAAGATCCACTTTTGCAAATCATCAAATGACACCATCTCACTTTAACACTTATCAGTCTTCATACAACAATCCCCAGTTTCAACAACAACAACAGTTTTCACCATCTCAGTCTCCTCAATATGGATCAAATCATCCCACACAACATTACTCAACTACTTATCCATCCACACCACATGCAATCACTTACCCATCAGCACCGTATCCAAATGCTTACTTATCAACTGTTCATTAAGAGGCTTGTCCACAACCACAATATGTTCCTCAAATTGAATATACTGTCTCTACAGTTAATCAACAAACACACCTTGCTGAATTTCCTCAAATAGACTCCGGTCTAGCAGTTCCTGTGTTTAAGCAAGGAGATGACCCTATTGATGCCATTAACAAAATGATGTCATTTCTGTCTACTGTCGTCACATCTCGTTTCCCATCTACCAACAATCAGCTAAGAAACTCATCCAACCCAAGACAACAAGCAACTATTCATGATGGAAGAGTGACTGTTCAACCACTTCAGGGGAGACAAAATTCTTATGCTGCTGGTACTTTAGGAACAAGAGCTAATACTTCAGGAACAGGAGGGAATTATTCAGGTCAACAAAGGGTTGTGAAGTGTTTTAACTGCCAAGGGGAAGGTCATATGGCAAGACAGTGTCCAAAGCCAAAAAGGAAAAGGAATGCTATGTGGTTCAGGGAAAAAGTTCTATTGGTCGAAGCTCAAGGAAATGGTAAAGTTCTTAATGAGGAAGAATTGAAATTCTTGTCAGATCCTGGTATTCTAGAAGGTCCAGTTACACAGTCAGTCATCACACACAATGCAGCTTATCAAGCATATGATTTGGATGCATATGATTCTGACTGTGACGAGATCTCTACAGCCAAAGCAGTTCTTATGGCCAATTTGTCTAGTTATGGATCAGATGTTCTCTTCGAGGTACCAATCTCTGACAACACTAATAATGATATGCTAAATTAACGTGTGCAAGAGATGTCATATTATGAATCTTCTCATTTTGTTGAACATCCAGAGAATGAGATACATAGTGATAGTAATATCATTCCGTACTCTAAGTATCTGATTGAATCACAAAATGCAGTTGTTCAGGATATAAATTCTTCTGCACAACAATATGCCTTGATATTATTTGTGTTTGAACAACTGTCAAACCAGGTAACTAATTGTAACAAGGTCAATAATGACAATTTAATTACCAATGAAACCTTATCTGCTGAGCTTGAAATATACAAAGAACAGGTGAAATTGCTAGAAGAAAGACAAAATGTAGATTTAGGTACTCGAGAAAAGCTTATAATAGATGATATAATTCGGGAGAAAAATGCACAGTTTACGGATTTTGAAAAAGAAATTAACAATCTTCAACAAACTCTTTCTAAACAATCAAAGGAAAAAGAATTGTTAACAAAAACATTTAATATTTTCAAAAACAAATCCAACGAAAAAGAAGCTAAGAATATTGATGTAGAAATTGCTTTGGAAAAGAAAGTTAAAGAATTGGACAACATTGTTTGTAAAATGGGTCAATCCGCGCAAACTGTGCATATGCCCATGAAACCACAAGTTTTCTATGATAACAACCTTAAGCAAGCTCTTGATTTTCAAAATCCTTTCTATCTTAAGAAAGCTCAGCAGATCAGACCAATGCTTTATGATGGTAGTGTTATTGCTAAGGAAACCAATGTGATTTCAATTGCTGATTCTGAAGAGACTTTGATGCTTGAGGAAGAGAGTCGATCAAAAATGCTTTTGAAATAAAGTAATCCAATAGACTTAGAAAAGAAAGTTAACATTAAACCAATCAATTATGCTGAGTTAAATCGATTATCTAAAGATTTTGGTAAACGTTTTATCCCACAACAAGAATTGTCTGATGAACAAGCTTTTCGTTTACAAACATCACACCCTAATACTGACCAATCTGCTTTTTCGCCTGTCAACATTGAGGCTCCTCAGGAACTTCCTAAGGTAAGCCTGGTTAATACAAGCCTTAAAAGGCTTAAATACCATCTTAGCCAATTTGACAATGTGGTGAAAAAGCGGATCACGCCCAATGCTTTAACAGAAGGGGAATGGGGATTTGAACACACTAAAGCTGTTTTTCAAAGTGAAATAATTCCATTTTTAAAGACTTTAAAAGACATATTTAATGTTTTTGATAAATATCTTTTAAATGAGGTAACGAAAGTACAAACAGTTTTTAACCAGATGGAAGCTGCTGTTCAACAGTATCATGTAGACAAACAGTGTTTTGAAATTCAAAAGAAACAATTTTTGTTTGAAAATGATCGACTCTTGGATCAAATCATTTCTCAAGATATTGTGAATATTGTTGTGAATTCTTTCGTGGATCTGAATACTTCTGTGAATGTCAATTCTTCTCTGGCTATGATTGAATTTGTGAATTATGTGGAATTGTGCAATAAGTGTCTGGAACTTGAAGCTGAGCTTATCAGACAACATAACATGGTTGAAAAAGATGAGTATAATAGACTTTTAAAAAGATTTTCTGAACTTGAACAACACTGCATTTCTCTTGAAATTGCAATGCAAATCAATAAAGAAATTTTTCAAAAGAATAACACATCTGTGAACCAAATTAAACCTTCATTTGATCAATTATTTGAATTGAACAATTTGAAAGCTGAGCTTCAAGCAAAAAACATGACAATCAAGAAGTTGAAAGCACACATTAAGTGTGTCAATGAAACTTCTACCAGTGAAAGTGTGAAAAAAGACTTAGATGAAATTGAGACTATCAACATTGAGCTAAAACATAGGGTGACAAAACTAATTGCCGAGAATGAGCATTTAAAACAAACTTATAAACAACTTTATGATTCAATTAAACCATTACGTGTTCGTGCTAAAGAACACACTGACTCTTTGGTTAAGCAATTAAATCAAAAGTCTGTTGAAGTTACTGATTTAAATGCTCAACTTCAAGAAAAAGTGTTTTTCTCATAACAACATTAAAAAATGATCTTAGAAAATTAAAAGGGAAGGACATAGTTGATAATGCCGCCCAGATGTCAAATGCTGCCACTATTGCTCTAGGAATGTATAAGCTTAACCCAGTAATTTTGGCTCCTAAGGTTAAGAATAATAGGGAAGCTCACGAATACTACCTTAAGCATACTATGGAACAAGCTGCTATTCTTAGGGAGGTAGTTGAACAAGCTAAATCATGAAACCCTTTAGATAGTGCATCTTACTCAGCCTATATGTATGTTAAGCTAATTCAAGAGTTGCTAGGTTATGTTAGAGATACTTACCCTGATATTTATAAACCTAGTGAGAAATTAGTTGCGGTCACGCCTATCAATAAGAAGAAAACAGTTTGATTTATTGACACTGCCGCATCATCAAGCAACATGCCCAAAGTAACTAACAGACATTCATTGTCTTCTACAGGAGTAAAATCTTGTACTAGTGCTGACGGATTAAAGCCTTCAGGCAATACAAAGAATGATAGGATTTCACAAACACCAAGTAGTAATGAGAAGAATAAAGTAGAAGTCCAATCTAAGAAAGTTAAATCTAAGTTGAATAAACAAAACTCTAATTCTAAAAATGTCTATAATGAACATGTTCAGCATCCTGTTAAAGGTGCTCAAGCTCTTTGTTCTATATGCAATGTATGTTTGTTTGATGCTAATCATGCTATGTGTTTAATTGATCATGTGAATAATATGAATGTGCATGATAAATCTGCCTCTAAGAAAATAAAAAGTGAAAGGAATGGAAACCTACTAGAAAAGTGTTTAACTCTGTTGGGTATAAATGGAAACCCACTGGAAGGACTTTCACCTTAGTTTGAGATGTATTCCCTTTAACTAGGATTACCGCCACTAATAAAGTGTCTCTTAGGGTTCCCATTCCTCTTGAAGTAGTTACACCCGAACATGCAGTAACTAAAATATAAACAAGGAGACCTAAAGTACCTAAATCTGTTCCTAATAGCAAAACTAAGGTTGCAAAATCTATGACTGCTAACAAAATAGAACCTGATACATCTTAGGGATCTGATACTTCAGTTGCTCCATCCTCTTCTTCTCTTATCGATTGCAAGTTGTCCAAATTATTCTATGGTATTTGGACTCTGGCTGCTCCAAGCTGTTAGCCTCAAAATATTGAGTCGAACATGAAGTTCGTTCATTATGTATTTAAGTCTCGGTCAATTAATTAGTTAATGTTGTAATAGAATATTATCGGGAATCGGGCTCGATAGTTAATCTAATATTGTATATGTTTCGGGTTTAATCCCAAGCAAAACCCGAGCCCGGGTCCTAGTTAAATATCCCGCGCGTCACTTTTAAGTGTAGGGGTATATAAGGAACTTTTCCACTTGGAAAAGTTAGTTGTTCAAAATATCTAAAAATATCTTTTCTCTTTTCTCTCTAACCTCTCACTAGTTTCTCTCTCTAGAACAACTCATCTCTCCTCATTTCTAGTTCTTGATTCGTGTTATGAAGTGTTAAAGGGATCCTACAATTGGCATCAGAGTTACGTGTGGATTCGTGGTTGATTCTTGTGGTTAAAAGCATCAATTTCATGGCTTATTTTTGTTTTAAAAGCCCACGGCTCAAAAAGCTTATTTGGGCTTAATTTGTTAGTTAATCTTGTGGTTTTTCTTGTTACTAATGCTAAAGAAGTTCATGTGTTGCCACTACAAGTGATTATATCCTGTGACTCAGATCTTGAAAGTAGCTTTCTGAAACAACACATGCTTGTTCGTAACTAGAATTGTTTGATTTACTCTCATGATCCTCGAAGAACTAACCTGTACTATCCTAGTCTCATATGGGAAATATAATGACCGTCTTCTCCTAATATATCTCTTGTCAAGCCAACAAAGACTAAGTCATGGTTATGCACACATCTATCTCATTTGAATTTTTGGTGCAATTAATCACTGGCCAGACACCAGTCTTTTTAGTACATGGTCTTCCTAGACTCAAATTCAAAAAGGACCATTTATGTTCTGCATATGCCATGGGAAAAAGCAAGAAACAATCTGTTAGCCTCAAAATATTGAGTCAAACAATGGAAGTTCATCCATTAATTATATTAGGTCTCAGTCATTAATTAACATACGTTGTAATAGGCTAGACGGGTAAACGGGCTCTTAAATGTAAGCTAACCGATCACGTGTATCGGGCGAAAACCCAAGTAATCCCAAGCCTGGCCCGTAGAAATACTAAAGGCATGCAAGTCTTTTAGTTTGATACATATACACCTCACCAAAGTAGGTGAGGTGAGTTGGTCATTTTTTTTCCATTTTGCAAGTAATCTTGCATATTCTCTCTACTCTCTCTCTACTTTATCTCTCTACAATTCTTTCTCATCTTCTTTCTTAATCTCTTATTCATATTATGAAGTAAAGTGATTTCATGGATCTGACATTTGGTATCAAGAGCCTCGGGTAGATTGTGGTTGTTTTGTGGTTTAATAAGCTCAAAATTAAGTTTTTTGTGGCTTATTTCTACATATAAGTTCACGTCTGATTTTTTTTGGCTTATTGGTTTGCATTTTGCTTCTCTACTCCTTGCTTCACTTGTTCTACCACTTCTTGTGTTTGTTTTGTGGTTTTAATAAGCTCAAATCGAAATTTTGGGTGGCTTATTTATCAAATAAGATCACGGCACAAAAAAATTTGGGCTTATTGGTTCGGTTTGCTTGTTTACTCCTTCATACACTTGGTCTACATCTTCCATTCTCACTAAACTAGTGCTTATTTTTTCGTTTTTGCTAATCTTGTTGCTTATTTTCGAGCTTATTTTAGGCTTATTCCAAACTTAATTTTGGAGCTTATTTGTGTTTGT